>PVKC010032690.1:0-14163 GCA_004027635.1 Crocidura indochinensis | reverse complement strand
CCCTGAGCGTCACCTGGTGTATCACCAAAACCAAAAAAAAGGAAAGAAAAAGAAAACAAATCTAATTGCTATTTTACAAGGGAATGTACCCGGGGCCCGGGAGATAGCATGGAGGTAAGGCGTTTGCCTTTCATGCAAAAGGTCATCGGTTCGAATCCCGGTGCCCCATATGGTCCCCTGTGCCTGCCAGGAGCAATTTCTGAGCATGGAGCCAGGAGTAACCCCTGAGCACTGCCGGGTGTGACCCAAAAACCAAAAAAAAAAAAACCAAGGGAATGTACCCCATTCTCCTCAGTGCACCCTTCCCATCACCAATTCTCTCCCACCCACCCCACCTTATTCTAATTCAGGCAATTTACTTCTCTCTCACTCTCTCCATTTCTGTCTCTGTCTCTTTATCATTCTCTTTCCTTTTGGGATATTGTGGTTTGCACAATAGTTACAGGGGGGAATCTTATCTGTTAAGTTTTCCTACTTTCAGTGCTGATTTGATCTCCAGTGTAAGGTGAACCCTACTCCTAACTTTCTTTTGTCCCTAACCTCTTTTGATATGAAAACAGACATCTGGGTTCCAAACACCTTCCCCCACTTTGGTTTGTGGGGTTCAGAATAATCAAGAAAGGAGTCTGACTGGGGTTGAGGAACAAAGCTCATAAGACAAAGAAAGCATCACTTAGGAGCACAGGGCAGGAATAGCTAGGCACAGAAAGACATGACAGAGAATCTCCTGGGAGAGAAAGGCCATGTCAGAATAAAGTGAGCTGACTCCAATGAATATTTTTTCTGATTGCTGTGAATTATTTCTCTGCTTCTACTACCCTACTTTGTCGAACCCTGAGAGGTAGAAACAGGGTACCAGGTGTGGCCTCACCCTGTCAACCTGGATTCAGTCCCAGAAACCCACATGATTCCTAAGCCTACCAGGTGGAGCACTTTCCAAGCACAGAGAGAAGTAACCCCTGAGTGGGGCCGGGCGGTGGCGCTGAAGGTAAGGTGCCTGCCTTACCACGCTAGCCTTGGACGGACCGTGGTTCGATCCCCCGTGCCCCATATGGTCCCCCAGGCCAGGGGCGACTTCTGAGCGCATAGTCAGGAGTAACCCCTGAGTGTCACTGGGTGTGGCCCTAAAACCAAAAAAAAAAAAAAAAAAGAAGTAAAAAAAAGAGTGCTGCCAGGTGTAGGCCCCAAACCAAATATATGTGTATGTATTTATGCATATATGTACATATGTGTAAATGTATATATGTATGTGTATAAACACACACATATATTTATAGTACATATATGGTGGAATATAGTGTGGTAGAAAAGAACCCGAGGATTTGTGAAAGAAAAAAATATTTTTATTTAAAATTTTAAGTTATTTTTGTTTTGCTTTTGTTTATGGGTCACACCTGGCAGCGCTGAGGGGTTACTCTTGGCTCTGTGCTCAGAAATCACTCCTGGAAGGCATGGGGGGCCATATGGGATACCAGAATTCGAACCACTGTCGATCCTGGGTTGGCTGATTGCAAGGTCAACGACCTATCTCTGTGCTATCTTTCTGGCCCCTAAATTTTTAAGTTTTAAAAATATATTTAGAAAAAAAAATTCAGTATCTAAATACCCACAAATAAAAATCCTGAGCCAATTGGGCTCAGTTTAGATGTCCTACATTGCTGATAACTTTCAAGGCATCCTTATCAGGAACCAGTCAAATACATGTCTTCTTTTTATCAGGTCTGATCAGAAGGTAGACTTTGGCTACATCAACATGACAGAAGTACTTCAAAGCTTATTTACTTTGTTGTTACTTGTTTTGACATTCAGTTTATTATTGTCTTTTGATCTAGTTCAGGGGTGACAAACACTCGACTCTTGAGCTGCATGCGGCTCCTTGGCCAAAATGTATGCGGCTCTTTGCCTCTTATCATCATTTTGTATACTGTGGCTCTTTGCCAAGTTTGGATTTTGTTCTGCTGCTTCTGAGGAGTAACCTCTGAAGAGAGATCTCTGAGCGCGGAGTCCTGCCCCCAGGCTGCATCCTCCAGTCTCCCATCCCTTGGAAACAACTGCACGGGCCAGCAAGCGGGGGACCCGTGTGTCACATGTTGGGTCACATCTTGCTGTTAGTTTTTAGTGTGGAGGACGCAGGGTTTTGACCCTCATTCAAAATGACAAAATGCAATATGTGTTTAATATGTTATTGTTAAAATTATATGCTTTTGTGTGAATGTTTGTCTGTTTTGGCAGGTCACTGCGTGGTGTGGTTCTCTGACTCTCACAGTTTAAAATTTTGGCGTTTTGTGTCAAACGTGTTTGCCACCCCTGATCTAGTTCATTGTTAGCACATTGGTCAGAGGGAAATTGATGGTGTCATACAGTCAAATTAGTTTCTCCTGGGGGTTGGTATTCCAAGAACATTTGAATTGTCTTCTACTCTGCAGAGTCTTGAGTCTACAAAGATGAATGAGTGTTAGGTTTTATCTGTGGATGTGTGGATGTGTGTCTGTCGATGCCTTTGTGCAATATTTTCTTGGCTTGTAAAATGCATGATGACCACAGCTTTGGGAGGAGAAGGTGTATCCTTGTTTGCCTTCTGTGGCATCTTGATTTTAAAATTTTCATAAAGAAAACATTTTAAGATCTCTTTTGAATGTTGTGGTCAGGGCACCAGGTGGATATCTGTTCTAAATTCTTCTCTGCTGTGCCATTTTCATGCTTGTTGCCAGTTGTTGGGATCAAGGTGCATATATTGGATTGTGAGGTTGGGAGGGGATATTGTGAGCTCTGTTTTTTGTTTATCATTTTGGAGCATATTTGGATCTAATAGTCTTGGGGTTCTTCCTTTAGGAATTTTTGTTTATTTGTTTTAGTTTTGTATTGTTTTGGGGCCACACCCAGTGAATCTCAGGAGTTACTCATGGCTATGCTCTCAGAAATTGCTCCTGGCTTGGAGGAGCATATGGGAAGCTGGGCGATTGAACTGAGTCCATTCTGAGTCAGCCTTGTGTAAGGCAAATGCTCTACAGCTGAGCCATCGCACAGGTCCCAAAAATCTATTTTTATTAGAACTTAGCACTGATTCTTCAAAGAGTTTGCTATATGATTCCTTTATCTTTTAGTTTATATTTTCCATGTTTATTAAAACTGAGGAATTCTATAACAGTTCTCACAGAAAATATAGTTTCTTTGAATTTCATGCTGTTTTATCTGTTGAATTGGTTGGTGAAAGATATGTAGTCCAGATATGGGATCCCAGTACCACTTGGTATAGCCAAAAGCCAAAAAATAAAAGGAAGGGTTAATTGTAAAAATAATAGGAATAATATTTGCTTAAGTTTTTCTTTTTTCTATTTAAGTGGTCTTAAATCCCTTGAGTAAATACTAAATCTTTATCAAAACTCCTTAAAAATCTGGGCCAATAAAGTTCAAAATGGACATTTTCTCAGGTGTATTTAATTTATGTTCGTCCCTAGTATTAAGGCATATCATTTCATTTCCTTTTAATTTATGTTTCATTTTTTTGTTTGTGGAACCACAACATTTAAGGGAACATGCTGTGCTGGGAATCAAATCTAGGCCTCCTATAGTCAAAACATGCTCCACCAAGAGTTTAATCCTCAGCTCTTGCCTAATTCTATCTTTCTCTACATAATATTTTGTTTTGGTTTAGGTTTATACCATTCGGCCCTGACAAGTCACTCCTGGCTCAGTGCTCAGAAATCGTTCCTGGCAGGCTTGGGGGACCACATAGGATGCTGGGCTTCAAACTACTGTCTGTCCTGGGTTGGCTATGTTTAAGGCAAATGTCCCACTGCTGTGCTAACTTTCCAGCTCTCGCTATATATATTTTTTTCTTCTGGTTTTTGGTTCACACTCGGCAGCACTCAGGGATTACTCCTGGCTCTATGCTCAGAAATCGCCCCTGGCAGGCACAGGGAACCATATGGGATGCCGGGATTCAAACCACCATCTTTCTGCATGGAAGGCAACCGCCTTACCTCCATGCTATCTCTCCGTCCTCTCGCTATATAATATTTGAATGTATCTGACCAAATAAATTTCAATAAACTGTAGACTCTTGGCCATTCTCCGGGGAACCATGTTGTACTAGGATTCTTTTTTATTTATTTATTTATTTTTGTTTTTGGGTCACACCTGGCAGCACTATGGGGTTACTCCTACCTCTATGTTCAGAAGTCACTCTTGGCAGGCTCAGGGGACCATATGGGATGCCAAGATTCAAACCACTGACCTTCTGTATGCAAGGCAAAAGCATTACCTCCATGTTATCTCTCTGGCCCCTGTATTAGGGTTCTAATCCAGGCCTCCTGCATGCAGAACATCCTCAACCTATTGAACTTTGTCATCAGCTCCTTTTCTTTTGGGGTGGAAGGTGGGTGGCTTGTTTTTTTTTCTTTTGGGGGCAACATCCAGATGTGCTGAGGGCTGACTCCTGGCTCTCTGCTCAGAAACCACTCCTGGTGGTGTTCAGGAGATCCTATTTGGTGCTGAGGATCAAACCCTTGTCAGTTATGTTTCCTAAATCTTTGTATCTTCCATTGTTTACTTAAATGCTTGTAAAAGTCTTCAGTAACCTTTTGTAGGGGTACAGAGTAAATCATTGAGACATTTTTGTATATGATTTAAATTTTTGTACAAATGAATTCAAAGAAGACTGGAAGAAAAAGCTCAGGAGATGGGAACACATGCTATATATACTAGAGACCTAGGTTAGATTCTCTGGCACCATAGAGAACAAAGCCTGAGTTCCAAAGGGTGTAGCATAATAAACAAAATTAAAAAGCAAAATTTCTAATAGTGAGGTCAGATAAATAAAATATGTATTAAGGAACTTGCCTTGCCTTGTTAGAATCCTTGACATCGCATATGGTTCCCTGAACACCATCCTGGGTTACTCATGAGCTCCACTGGATATAGCCAAAGCACCCAAAAAATCATATATAATGAAAGAGGTTTAATTCCAGTATAACTATTTTGTGGAGAGGGTGAGGCTTTGGACTACACACAGTGGCATGGCACTCTTGTTACTTCTGGTTCTGTGCTCAAGAAACATCTGAATTGCCAGGAAATGAACCTACTTTGGCAGCATTCAAGGCAAGTACTTTAACTCCTATCTCTGAACCAGGAAAGCTCTATTCTGGTTCCTAATATTTTAATTGGGTCCGTAGCCATAGCACAGTAGGAAGGCATCTACCTTGCACGCTGCCAACACAGGATGAACTCCTGTTTCAATCACTGGTTGGTCACTGGTCACTTGCTAGGATTCAAATTTATTTACATACAAATCCAAGACAACCCCAGGATTCTACCAGCTCGTGATACGTGAGGTGGGAGAATGATGTCATAAAGTAGGCAGTTAGAGGGAGGGACTAGCCAATATGGAGGTCAGATTCACAGCAAGAAGACCATTTCTTGCTTTGAGAGGTAGTGAGAGGTAGAAGGAAGCAGGCTAAGATCTGGGGAGATGTCACCTTAGCAGAAAGGAAGCTGTCCCACTTTTGTCAGGCTTCAGTTTAGGGAACTCCTCCCATTCATTATAGTAATGAGTCTATGTTTATTAAGATAATAAAGCAAGTCATTAATCACTTGCACATTGACAGACAATGTTTTCATAAACATAACATAAATAAAATGTTTTCCTTTTTTCGTTTGCTTTTGAGCCACATCCAGTGACACTCTTGCTATGCGCCCAGAATTCGCTCCTGGCTTGGGTGGCTATATGTGATGTTGGGGGATCAAACCGCTGTCTGTCCTAGTTAGCATGTACAAAGCAAATTTCCTACCGCTTGCTAGGTGTGCCCCCACCACTAAGTTTTAAAACCATTCTTGGGGCCGGAGCGATAGCACAGCAGGAAGACCCTTCCGCTGCACACTGCCAACACAGGAGGGACCCCATTTCAAATCTTGGCATCCCATATGGTCCCTCGAGCCTGCCAGGAGTGACTTCTGAGCACAGAGGAAGGAGTAACCCCTGAGCACCACCAGGTGTGACCAAAAAACCCCCAAAAATATATATATTAAAAAATTAGGAGCCGGGCGATGACGCTAGAGGTAAGGTGCCTGCCTTGCCTGCACTAGCCTAGGACGGACCGAGGTTCAATCCCCTGGTGTCCCATATGGTCCCCCAAGCCAGGAGCGACTTTTGAGAGCATAGCCAGGAGTAACCCCTGAGCGTCACCAGGTATGGCCCAAAAGCCCCCCAAAAATTAAATAAAAAATTACACACAAAAAGGGCCCGGAGAGATAGCAGAGCAGTGTTTGCCTTGCAAGCAGCCGATCCAGGACCTAAGGTGGTTGGTTCGAATCCAGGTGTCCCATATGATCCCCTGTGCCTGCCAGAAGCTATTTCTGAGCAGACAGCCAGGAGTAACCCCTGAGCACTGCCAGGTGTGGCCCAAAATCCAAAAAAAAAAAAAAAATTACACACAATAATATTGGTGGAGCCAAGGAATGAACAAGATCATTTATTAAAAGTGTGGTATGACCACCTACTCAGTGCACATGTGATCAGGGGTGATCCTGTTGATGTATCAGGGATCAAACCTAAGACTTCAGTATGCAAAGCATGTACTTTGGCCTTTTGAGCTATCACCTTGTCCCCAAGAAGATATATTTGTTTTTAAGTCACACATAGCTATGCTGAGAGCTAATCATGGATTATAGTTCATGTTCCTGACCATGCTCAGAGGATCATCCAGATAAATGAGGGCCAGATAAATTGAGAATCAAATTTGATCCCTGGAATCAGAGTGGCCTGAAGTCAAATTTAGCACTTCAGACATACAAATGCTCTGCCATTGAGCCACACAGTCTGACTGATTCTGAGATAATCTGGAATATAAGAAGGTAATATAATAGGATTATATGAATGGATTTAAAATAAATAGGGGCTGGAGTGATAGCATAGCGGGTAGGACGTTTGCCTTGCATGTTGCCAAATTGGGTTCAATGCCAGCATCTCATGGTCCCCAAGCCTCCCAGGAGTGATTTCTGAGTGAGCCAGGAGTGAGCGGGGAGGGGAGAGAGTGAGAGAGAAGAGATTATGCAGTGGGTAGGGCATTTATCTGCCATACACTGTCTGATTCCAGTTCAATATCAGCACCTCATATGGTCTCTGGAGAACCCCCATGTGTGATTCCTGAGTGTAGAGCTAGGAAAATCCCCTTAGTATTGCCAGGTGTGACTTTCACTTCTCTCTCTCCCTCCACCCCCCCCACCCCCGAATGATTAAAAAAAAGCACAATTATTCCTTTTTCTTTTGTGTGTGTGTGTGTGTGGGGGGGGCAGGATTGTGTCACACCGCTAAGTGCTCAGTGTCTATTCCTGGCTTGTGTTGAGGAAGGACTTCTGGTGGTACTGTGGGACTGTATGTGGGGCTGGCAATTAGAGTCAGTCATCCCATGAAAGGCAAGCCCCTTACTATCTCTGGCCCAAAACTTACCTACCTTACTTCCTTTCTTAAATTCACATCCGGAAGCTCAGGAATCACTCCTGGTGGTGCTTGAGACACTGTATGTCAGGAATCCCTGCAAGGCAAATGCCCTAATTTCTGTACTATCACTCCAACTCCCAAACTTTTTTTTCCTATAAGAGAAATATTTAAAGAATTGTGGCCAGTAGAGATAATATAATAGTTGGATGAATGAGTCCAGGGATATAGGAGAACTGTTGAGTAGTGCTGAATTTGTTTCAGGATGATCAGAAGATGGTCTTAGTCCTCTTGGTAAAGTGTGTTAGCTTGAACCTTAGAATCTTCTGAATAGCTTTCAGAATTCAGGTCTTGTTTTGTATGATACTCTGGAAGTTTTACAGTGTTTAAATCTTGTGTATTTTAATTATAGAGCCAAAAGTAGCCCTGAGAACTGCCAGGTATGACCATAAAACCAAAAAACAATTTTTTGTTTTGTTTTGGGGCCACATCTGGTCATGCCTAGGGTTTATTCTTGGTTCTGTACCCCAGGATGACTCCTGTGGCTTTGGGGGTCAATATGGGACAAGGCAAGCACCCTGCCCACTGTATTATCCTTTGCTATGTCCCATTTTTTAAAGTAAAACATTTAAAAATAAGAAAAGGGAATGATATGTTGTTACTGTTGTACTCCATTTTTCAGAGGGCATTATTGGACTTACTATATTTTAGACCTATGAGAATTTTTTTTGGGGGGGGCACACCCAGTGACACTCAGGGGTTACTCTGAGTGCACTGGTTACTCTGGTTGTGTACTCAGAAGTCACTCCTGGTTTGGGGGACCATACGGGATCCCGGGGATTGAACCCAGGTCCATCGTGGGCAGCCATGAGCAAGGCAAATGCCCTCCTGCTGTACAATCACTCTGGCCTCAGAATCTTTTTTATATTTAATTAAATAACTGTGGTTTCCAAAGTTGCTGATGGTTGAGTTTTAGGCATATGATATTTCAACACCAATCCCAACACCATTGTCAACTCCCATTGTCAGTGTTCCAATAATCTGTCACCCCCATTCTTACTCCTGTCTGCCACCTTGGTGACATATTAAAGTTGTATAGTTTTAGAATATTTCATATTTATTTATTTAGTTTATATTTCATATTTCTTTCTTTCTTTCTTTCTTTTTTTTTTTTTGGTTTTTGGGCCACACCCAGCGGTGCTCAGGGGTTACTTCTGGCTGTCTGCTCAGAAATAGCTCCTGGCAGGCACGGGGGACCATATGGGACACCAGGATTAGAACCAAACACCTTTGGTCCTGGATCGGCTGCTTGCAAGGCAAACGCCACTGTGCTATCTCTCCAGGCCCTACATTTCATATTTCCAGCATTGTTGAGTCTCAAGAAACTTATCTTTACACACTGTCACTTTTGTTCTATGGGAGCTGTTAGATATATCTAAGAAGCCAGTTGCTTGCTTTAAGAATTTCTTTGGACAATAACAAATTGCAGATATTGAAGCTGAAATTGACCAGGTAAATTACCTTGGAACTTTTACTCTATACTTTTAGAACAGGAAAAAAAAATGGGGGGGGGGATATCCATTGACGCTCTGGGGTAATTCCTGGCTATGTGCTCAGAAATCGCTCCTGACTTCGGGAACCACATGGGATGCCGAGGGATCAAATATTACAAAGCATGGCATTATCAAAGATGGGTATTTTGGTGACTAAAACAAAAGGTCCGGGAGAATATATAGTCAAATGGCAAGAACAACAAAATGAAATTTCTTCTTGTATTCCCAACATATTAACTAAAGAAAATTACCCTCATCAATATGTTACAATGGCTCCTTTAAAATTAAGTTAGATTTATGTTTAAAATATTAATGACAGCTTTTTCCTCTGCTTCTTTTCTGCCGAGCTGACTCTGAATAACAAGGAACCTTGGGACCAGTACCCAGTAAGATGTCCTCACCTGACCCACCTGGGGCCAATCGAGCCAGGTGATTGGGCACCCAGAGACTTTAAAAACCACACCAGCCATGCGCTCTGCCTCTCCAGGACCTGCAACCATAAAGCACGGCCGCGCTTACCTTGCAACCTCTGAATTCCATTACTGCACATTGTAAAGCCAAAAAAAAAAAAAAAAAAAAAAAAAGAAATATTATGTATTACATTCTGGGGACTTGCGGGACAAAGTAATTGTACATGGGTTCTGTTTTATCTTTCTTAATGTTCTTTGGCTGAAAGTTCAAAGTCAAGACATCAGCAAGGGGACTTCTGATAATTCTATTTAGGGATGATAGTCCTTCCACTGTAACTTTACCTTGCCTTCTTTCTTTGCATCTTTGTTCTCATAATTAAAAATAAAAAAATATTGATGACAGGTGATCATAAACTGTTTTGCTTAATTATAGCAATAATAAATTTTATTTCTAAAAGATAAGCCACATTCTATATTCATTTATATTTTTAATGTTTTATTTTTATATCTTTTTGTTTTTGGTCCACACTTATTGATGCTCAAGGCTTACCCCTAGCTCTGTGCTCAGAAATGGCTCCTGGCAGGTTCATGTGACCATATGGAATGCCAGATTCCACATTCATTAGGATAAAATTAGGGTTTGGTTTTTATATATTTTCATTCTACTTTTCCTTCCCTTTTGGTCAAAGGGATGGGAATTGGTTGGTTGGCTGGTTGGTTTGGTTGGTTGGTTGAGTTGATTGGTTAGTTGTTTGGTTTGGTTGGTTGTTTATAGACCACACCTGGTTACTCCTGACTCTGCTCTTTGAAATTGCTCCTGGCCACCCTGGGTGGAAATCAGGGAATTGAACCTTGGTCAGTTGCATGCAACACAAATGCGCTCTATCTGCTCTGCTATCACTCTGACCTCGAGAGATGAGATTTGAGGCCATACAGCAATGCTCAGGGCTTACCCCTGGCAATGCATGGGAATCATTTGTGGCGCCAAGGATCAAACTAATGTTGGCTGCATGAATAAGATAATGGTTATTATCTCCTTGACCATCATTCCATTATTTCACTGAATCCAGTGGAGATCAGATATAATCATGGGCCAGGGATAAAGCAATGGTAAAGCATTTGTCTTGTATGTGTGAATTCAATCCCCAGCACTAAATATACACAGATACCCTTGTGTGTGTGTGTGTGTGTGTGTGTGTGTGTGTATACACACAAGAGTGAGAGACAGCAGACAATTTAAAGAAATTTGCTTCAGACCAGAGAGATAATACAATGAGTAAGGTGCTACCCTGAAGATCGTTGTCCATAGTTGATCCTTGACACCCCATATGGTTCCCATGTCCACCATGAATGAACCCCGAGTCCAGCTGGGTATGGTCCCCAAACCAAAACTTTTTTTTTGATGTGTGTTCTGGCATTTGAACCATTACAGCAGGTAAGGCGTGCCTTGCACACTTATCTGGATTCGCTTCCCAGCATCCCTTAGCCAGCCAGAATAATTTCTTTTTTTTTTTAGGATGAAATATAAGACTTTAATAATAGTGTTTTCAAGCTTTAATAAAATATATACCAATTCCAAGAAACAAACATGAAATTAAAAATAAAATCAATGGGTTTACTCTTCATAAGCACCAAAATTAAAACCTGTTCATGGAAACCTGTGTTACTTTTGTTTGGATATTGCATTCAGAGATGCGTGGAAATAGGAAAACAGTCTTCACTGAATGCATCATAATTAAAAATTCAACTAACAGTTCAAAATCACACATAAAGTAAAGAACCTGAAAAGGTTCCTATTACTAAAGTTATTCAGGAAAATTACTAAAGTTTTCTGCAGATAAAAATACATTTCTTCTATGTACATGTAGATTCCTACATGAAAGGATCTGAAACTGTTTCAGATAGAAAAGGGTTGCTCCTTGAACTAGATCTCAATAGACTGCCAAACTGAGGTGTTTACTACTGCAAAGGAGAATTGAAATTGAAATAATACAAGGTAAGTCAAAGCAAGGACAACTCCTGAGCAGTAGCAGAATTGATGAAAGTAGAAAGAAGACTTAGAAGAAGTTCAAAGACTGCCTCAAACTCTGACCAGAAAGGAACAGAGAACCAAGCAAAGCTGAGATCAGATGATACAGCTGCAGTAGGATGCTTGAAACTAGAATTTCTGGTCACCGGTGGTTACAGAAACTCAATAAAACCATCTTAAAATTAAATTAGACCAGGCATCAAAAATTACATCAAGAACCAATATTACATGACCAGATAGCGCAACAAAGCATTGTCATTAAAAAAAAAACTTTCCCAAATAACATCAAGTCACCAGAAGACCTCTGCTTTGAATCAGTCTTGGAAGCTTAGGAGAGTCCCTGACTGTCTAGGAGAGACAGAACAATGCTCCCAAAGGAAGCTCTGCTGAGATGTTTTAGTATCAGAAACTCCATACAAGTCTCTGGGACTTGTGTTCTTCAAAGTGAGGGAACTGCACCAGGCTTCTTCCAAGCAAAAACACTCGATATTTTGTTGACAATGAAGTAAATTGGGCTTGTTAAACACAGCCCCAACTTTGTCAGGGAAAGCAAAGGTGCAAAGTTAAGCAAGGTAAAGAAAAAAGGAAATCACAGAAATTTCGTCCCGGGGTAGAACATTAAAGTACTTTGCTTCCTAATACAGTATGTCAAAGTAACATATAAACCGAATTTGCCAAACAGAAAAGTATCCACATCCTCAAAAGATGAGATTGCCTGCAGCACTTGTGATTCGTGACCACCATAAGCTACTCAAACTAAAAGACTTAGATGTTTGAAGAAAATAAATTAATATTGAAATGAAGAAGCAGATGTTTTGGCCAAACTTCAACATAAATTGTTAGAAATTACTTTCTGGTTCCCACCAGGTTAAAGATGAAAGGGGTCTCAAACTCGTGGCCTGCAGGCCATTTGCGGCCCTCCCTACAACATTTTGTTGCCCTGCCCTAGAGCAATTGTTTTTTGTTTTGTTTTAGTTGTTTGGGTCACACCCCCTGATGTTCAAGGCTTACTACTGACTTTGCACTCAAGTATCACCCCAACTTTGCCTCCTGTGGTCCCCAGATACATTGAGTTTGAGACCCCTGCCCTAAGGAGTCATAGACACACAAGTATCCTTTTTAAAAATTATTTTATTAAATATTGCTTCTTTGGAATGTGTTTATAACAACTCCCAGGACATTTTTCCCAGGACATGTAAGGTTTCCAAGCGATCATATTAAAATACAGCTTAAATATAAAGTTTATCACAGTTTACAGTATTCAAAATGACAGACCTGCCTTAAAAAATAAAATACTATTACATCCAAAACATAAGAAAACATTTAAATAAACAAGATTGGCATTTCTATTACTTTATAATATAACACAGAATATTAAATCTATTGCAGGCAAGCAGACTGGTGTATTTCCTATTTTGAAATGTACCCCATTTTAAACATGCTATATAAGTTCACTATACAAAAGATGGTATTTTTGATGGAAAAAGTGCACCCTGAATTTTTTTTGCTAGCTTAGAATAGTTACCTCTTAGTTAAAAAAGTCTTTTTCTTTTTAAAATTAAAGGCTGAATTCAGATTTGTTGTCACATTTGTCAGCCTTCCTGGTTTAAAAACACTAGTGTCTATGGATGCCCACCAGAGGACAGTGTAAGGTTAGCCATTAAATCACGAACAGCTGCAAATATCGTGCATTCACCTTGTCGTGGAGGGTTCATTTCTGCAAATCTCTTCAGAATGTTGCTGACCATCAGAGGAACAGCAACAGAAGAGTTCTGTTGTCTGGGAATGTCTGCCTGCTTGGTGGTACCTGAAGCCATGTCATAAATGATTGGAACTATAATACTAACAGGTTCTTGGGGAGGGGCCAGGATTTTCTGAGTTAGCTGCAGAAAGAATAACATTTTGGATTTCAGCACCACAGCCGGTGTCCCAGGAGGTGCAACGGGCGGGGTGCTGGGAGGGATTGTCAGGCAAAACTGAACATTCCATTTTAGTTGTGTTGTCTGGTCAGGGAACAGCTCTAGTTTCATAATACGCACACAATCCCTGAGGATGTGTGTGGGAGCTCTTAGCAGCTTGGTGAAGGCTATTAATGTATTGGCTTTGAATGGCGGTCCTGCAACTCTTGTTTCAAAGAAGTTTTCCAAAACTTGGAGCTCATCAGGTTTCCACTGCACAGCATTTTCAGGGGTCACTTTGAGCTGAAGCGTTTGGTTGGTTTTGGGACTTAGAGCTACTCTGCATTTCAATGCATCAGTCTTGAACATGATCACTCCAGGTTCATTAGAATTTATCAGTTGTAGCGTTTCCTGCTGAATAATTCTTTGAAGGTGTCGCCTCATGATGATGGATCCCAGGAATCTCTCAAGTGGAGAACAAAGGTAACTACCGGCCAGACCAGGCACAAGACCTGGGGTTGGAGAGGGCAGTAGTAAAATGTCCAAGGCACTGTGAGTGAGGATGGTGGGCATGGAAGCTGCCCAGGAGCGCTGAGGTAGTTTACGAGGCAGAGGCACGTTGGTTGGCATTCTCTGGCAACTGGTTCCAGCTCTGGGGGAATGAGAAGCATCTGGAACTGGAGAGTGTAGTGAAGGATTGTCTGGTGACATTTCAGGCCTGCGTGTTGCTGGTGAGGGACCAGACACTTGAGGAGACCCTGGCCAAGTCCCTGGTCCTATTGAGATTCCATGTGAGGATGGGGGAGGAGTTGGAACAAATAATGCTGGTGATGGGGTT
>PVKC010032689.1:0-14184 GCA_004027635.1 Crocidura indochinensis | reverse complement strand
AGCCATGATGCCAAACCTTATTGTTGTCTTCAATGGTAGGATATTTGGGACTTCGAGTCAGTGTAGGACTGTTTACAACTTATTTGCATAACAGAATTTACTCATTGCCACAATAAGATACTTTATATCATGTAATTTTCTATTTTTGGTGCTGTTGTGAAAAACCGACACAAATGGAGATGAAATTTGGTGGAAATCTTTGATTTTGCATCTGCCGCATCTGCCGTGTCTAGGGTGCGGCTCATCCATTGATAACAAAAGGGAAAATTTAAGTTTATTATGTATAATTTGGTCGCCATGATAGTAGAATATGGTTATCAATTGAACTTATACTGATTGAAATACTAAATCTGAGAATTATATGATATACCGAATGCTTAAACATAAGATTATAATTTCTCTTTTGTGTTTCACTCGGAAGTACTAGAATTGCTCATGTGCAAAAGGAATTTTAGGTTTAATGCTTTCTGATGAAAATGTTTTCCCCAATAGACTACACTTGTTTTAAAAGAATACATTTTAATATTTTTATCATTAATATGTATATAAAATTTTGTACAGGCCAAAATGCTAATGATTTATTGTTAAACTTTGTCGGCCCTTTGAAGGAAATTCAAAATTTCCTTCAGGTAAGTCCTAAATTCTCCATTTATTTCTTTTCGTGACTGTGGTCTAAAGAATCTAAAGGATAATAATGCATTTTAAGTCCAGAATTCCGTTCACAAATTGTGGACATATATTCTTTAAACTGGGTCTTTTTCAAATCACTCTTTTGTGGTTGGATACAGAACAAGCACATGTATCTTAAGTATTGGATTGTATCATTTTTCATCTAAGTTCCAGAGAGACATTTGATTTTCATTTCCTGTCTGGCTGCTCCCACTTAGCAATGGAGGCCATTTTGTAGAAAGGACTGTTTGAAAATACTAGTTAGCCAGAGGCCAGTGAATAACTATTTTGGAAACTATGGTTTTATTTGCTGTTTTTTCCATCAACCTCTTCTTGAATGAAATCAATATAGTAAAAACGTCCTATTGGTTCTTTCAAATATGTAATATATATGAATAAGAAAAGCCTTGTAAAGTACAGTAACCTTCCTTAAGGTGAATCCATCCTACTGGGAACTCCCTGTTTGTGAATGTGCTAGAAAGCTACTTTAGTTGTTATTAAATTTCTGCTTTATATAAGTACAGTTAGGGACAGATTACAATTTTCCTCTTTTGACTTTGTATATTTAGCTAATGCATTTGCACATATATAATATTTTGCTGTAAATTATTGATTTTTTGATGGTAAGATATGGCATGATACATTTGAAAAAAGGCATATAGATTATACCATTATCATTCAATAACTTCATTCACACCCATATTACTAGAATCAAAACACACATAATTTCACATATATTTATCATATGGAAGGGGCCCTTTATTAAATTGTTTCAGAAAGTGACTTAATTGATTCAATATGTTTTTAATATAAAGAAAAAATGCGTGTATATTGTTATCTTCTTGAGAAGTCATCTTCAAACATCCTAGTTCTACATTGTCATTCTTATTTTGCTTCTGAACTGCCATATAGTAAAATAATTTCTATAGCTGATCCCTTTGAATTTGAAGATAAATAAAACATAGGTTTTTTGACCCTTCAGTAGTTCTTTTAGGGTCCCAACCTATGTAGAGAATTTCATGTGTTTGTGAACACTCATTTGGCCTGTGTGATCTAGGGGTGGGGCTCTCCCTGGATACTGGACTTGGCTCAGGGGAGCCGCAGACACATAGAATCACAAGGCTGATGGCAGCTGCTGTCATAGCCTCCATCTGTAGAACACAAATGAGATGCAGCCAGCTTAGAATGGTTGTGAGTAGCATTGGCAATACGATTGAACTTAGACTTTGTGTACAATAAAATAGGCCTTACCTAAAACTGGCCTTTGTGAATCCCGAAACAGAGATTCGTGGTTCCAGCAGAAGTAATTTTGGCACCCAATAAGTGAATAGATCCTCTTGATGGTCTTATACTGATTTTTAGTAAGTTAAAAAGTGGGATTTCCAGAAATCTCTTTTCTTCTCTCTGCTACTAAAAAAAAATATCAAAACCAAAAACTTGTTTCCATTGAGCACCACTAGGTGCAACTCAAAAAAAAAAAAAAAAAAGCAAAATAATCTGTTTCTCAAAAAAGGAAATTATGATGAACAGTTTAATTAAAAATGATATCTTGGGGCCAGAGCAATGACACAGTGGTAGGGCATTTACCTTGCACACAGCTTATCCAAAATGAACCGAGGTTCTAACCTTAGGTGTCCCATCTGGTCCCCCGAGCCAGGAACGATTTCTGAGTGCATAGCCAGGAGTAACCGCTGAGCATCAAAAACTAAAAAATAAAGAAAAAAGAAAAGAAGAAATGATACATCAGGGAACCAGAGTGATATAGCATTGAGGGTAAGACATTTACCTTGCATGTGGCTGACCCAAGTTCCATCTCATATGGTCCCTCGAACTTGCCAGGAATGATTTCAGAGTACAAAGCCAGGAGTACTACCTGAGTGTAGCTGGGTATGGCCCAAAACCGAAAAACAAATCTATATCTCAATAACAGTAATTACTCTTCTGTGAATTTGATGATCTAGATACAAGAAAAACAAAACCTCCACTTCTAAGCTGTGTGTGTGTGTGTGTGTGTGCATGCAGCGAATTAAGCACTGATGATCTTTCATCACTGTTATTCAAAGGATGAAGATAACATTATGCATTTTGAAGGGGGAGCATTTAAAAAATCTAATTAAATCTCTGAGATACAGAATTAAAAAGTTGTTGATAGTTGAGTTGAGTTTTGGTCATATAATGTCCCAACACCCACCCCTTTCCAGTGTTAATTTCCTGTCCCAGTTTCCCCCAGTTGCCCTCCCTTTTTGCCTCCCACAAGGTGGGAGCATTTTTGTAATTTTTGTAACATTTTAATTTATTCATTCACTAACTACTTTCAAAAGAAACGTGAAAGCGCCAATTTATAATCAGCACAGAGAAGTCCAATAATGTTTAAGCAATAAAAGGATTAAAATTTGTGCTTGAGGGAGCCGGGAGGTGGCGCAGGAGGTAAGGTGCCTGCTGCCTTGCCTAGGACGGACCACGGTTCGATCCCCCGGTTCCCATATGGTCCCCCGTGCCTGCCAGGAGCGACTTCTGAGCGCATAGCCAGAAGTAACCCCTGAGCGTCACTGGGTGTGGCCCAAAAACCAAAAAAAAAAAAAAAATTTGTGCTTGAAGCTTTAGCCACTTTGTAGAGGAGACGTGGTGAATTGTGTCATTCAGCATTTCAGACCTAACTCATGATCTAAAACTGACCAATAGAACCAGTGAAGTCTAACGTATGAAAAAACAGTTGGGAATAAAGTCTAGTGGAAGACTTTAGATGTGTTTAAATACTTGCACAAAAGGTAACGCGGACTCATCTTTTAACAGAGAATCATCTTATTTTAATTTTTCTAGTTTCAACAAGAAAACTGCAGCTTTGAAAGATCCAGTGTTGTAGTTGCAATGAGTAAGAAAACACATTTAAGCTACAATTCTAGCAAATTCTAGCGCCATTATCAGATGACTCTTCCAGAAACCTTTACAAAAATCTTTGGGAAGTGAATATTAGAAACCTGGCCAGAATTAGAAATAGTTTGACAGTCTCAGTGTTCCACACTTAATTTCCAAGTGTGTTATTCTCATTCTTCTATCTGATTCTTTTGCCTTCTGAACATATGTTATGGAAAACTTGAAGAAATAATGAAAGTGGAGATATGGCTCAGGGGTAGAAGATATTTGGATGTGGACTAACATGGCTTTAGCCTTTCTTATGTAACAAGAATAAGGGTAGTCAATGTTTTTCTATCTTTGGACAAAATTAGATTTATTTCTAGGGAAAACTCAGCCATGAACACTGCCCCACACACATACATGTCATGAGGGCTGTTGCCATTCATGTTGCCTTTCTTGAATATTTCTCTCTTCTCCCTGGTGATACATACAGTGACACATACAGCCCATCAGGATGACCTGGTTACCTGCACACCTCACTTGGGGTACTCCTGACATATGCTGAGTTATTCGCATTAGTGGGACAGAAGAACTGAGTGTACTTTAACTATTAACTATCTTTTGCTACAATTGGCATGATGTGTAGGCTCAGATATTAGAAGGGTTGGTGGGGACATATTTTTCAACAATTCACTGTTTGCTGCTCAGAAATAAGACTTTGTTAGTGGGTCTGTGTTACTATCATGTATAGCATGTTCAAGTTTTTTTTTCCTTTAGATGAA
Source organism: Crocidura indochinensis (assembly GCA_004027635.1). Classification (NCBI taxonomy): domain Eukaryota; kingdom Metazoa; phylum Chordata; class Mammalia; order Eulipotyphla; family Soricidae; genus Crocidura; species Crocidura indochinensis. Next base: position 9,877 of record PVKC010032689.1, on the reverse strand, counting down.
GTTTCAGTGTACTATATAGATGCTTTATTTAAGATAGACTAAATAAAGCCTTTCCATATGTATTTATAATATAACTAGAGCTTTTCCAAATTATGCTGTTTTTCAAAACCTGTGTTGGAGAGAGATAGTAAAAGGGATAAGGTACTCACTTTGCATGCAGCTGACCTGGGCTCAAACTCTAGCAGCACATGTGGTCCACTGAACCTGCCAGGAGTGATCCCTGGGTGCAGAGCTGGAAATAAGCCCCAAGGAGAGCTGGGTATGGCCCCCCCAAACCAAAATAACACAATAAGAAAAAATAAGAATAAAAACAAAAACCTGTGAGGGAAACCTTGTTTTCATGACACCAAAAACATAGGTTATACAGGGTTTTGCAAATAAAGGTTTTTCTCATATAGTATTACTTATATGCAATAATTGTGTTCTATGCCATTGTATATATTGCTATATATAGGAATGCTCTTTCTTAGGTATTTAATTAAGGGAACTATATGGAAATGTCCTTTTCAAGTTAATTCTCCATTTGTGCATATCGTCAGATGTTTGTCCTTACACTTCTGAAGTTCTGTAATGATTTTAGCTTTATAATAATGAGCCTATCAACCTGCCATTAAGCTGCTATCAAGAATTCAACTTGCCCCTCATTGTAGAAATAATTAAACTTCATTTGGCAAACATATGTGGGCTGGAAGATGGAGAGGGTTTTCTCCAATGAAGAATCCGTTTATACTACAGCGCCATTGCATCTTTCATTCTGTGCTTAGTTTTATAAAAATGTGGCAGTTGCCATGGAAACCACATTCTAGGCCATGCGGTCACTTTTAGAGAAAGAATATTCCTTTTAAAGACAAACGTTCCAAATAATAACAGTTATTTGTATCAATAACTTTTGTGTCAATTGATGATGAGTCCTTTTTAAAAATAATCTTTTGCCTTTATTCTACTTCAGAGATTTATTTAGAAGCATTATAATTGATCTGGGAGAAGTAGTCTATTTTTGTTTGGAGGCCACGCCCCACAGTGCTCTGGGCTGGTTCCTGTCTCTTGTGCTAAGACATCCTTTCTAGCAGTGCTTGGAAGACCATATGGTGTCCTTGGGAATTGAATCAGGGTCGGCTATGTGCAAGGCAAGTGCCTTACCTGCTGTGCGATGGCTTCAGCCTGAAAGTAGCCAGTTTAATGCCAGAATTTATTTTTCTTTTGTTGGCCACTCCAAAATTGCTGGCAGCTGGGACAGGGGCAACTGGGGCCACATCTGGAGTCATTTGGGGAACATGCCGTGTCTGGGACTTTACTCATGGCCTTTTGCTCTCTTTGAGCTGCTGTGTCCCTGACCCAAGAGATCTTTCTTTCATTTTGAAAACATGTCTCTCCACATACCACTCACGCTCAGAAAAATTGTATTCCTGATTTTTTTTTGAAACAGTTTTCTATTTTAAAATAGTATCGTAGATCAGGTAACATGGCTAGAAAAATGTTCAGGTTTAAGACACTGATGTACAGAGTTGCTGTCCCTCTCTGCCACCAGTGTCTATGACCCCTCACCCTCCATCTGTCCCTGTATCACCTTGGATCTGGTTTTCATCCCGTCCCTTTCTCCCCCACACTATTTGATAACACATTTGCAATCTAAGGGCAAGGGTTGGCCATTGTTTCATAACTATTGATTCCCTTGTTTTGTGTCTTCGTATCCTGAGGATGAATGAGAATATCCAGCTATCTAGTGTTCTATTCATCTCCCGCTGACTGATTTTGTTTATCTTGATAAACAACACACACACACACACACACACACACACACACACACACGCACACACACACACACTCCAGTTCAGTCCATCAGGTCTCATAAATTGGGAGTATCATGTGACCACTTTACAGGGGTGAAGTTGGAGCAATTCTAAGAGACCTCAAGTCTGGATAAATAATATTGTATATTCCATGAGACAATAAAATTCGAGGAAAGTGTCTGAGTCTCCAGCATTAATACAGTTGGATGAAGTAAGGTAGTGACCACCTCCAGTTATTTTTATTTTGCACCTAAGGAAACTCTGGCTCAAAAACAGTATCTTGCCCAAGGTCATAGAAAACAGCTACTCAGGGCTTCATTGTCTGAGTGCAGTGTACTTTCATGATCCCACAGCCTCTTCCAAGAAAGGCTGAATTTCTGGAGAGACCTGGGCACGGCACGACAGAGTCAGAGCTCCGTGTGAGCCTGTGCCCAGTGTCGGGGAGACACACTGGTCCTCTTTGTTTTCAACCCCGAGATTCTCATCGCACTCTGCATCGCTTTCTGGGATCTGCCTTCCTCCACGTTGCTGCAAAGCCATAATTGAATCATGCTGCTGGCGTTCCAGTTTTTAGTAAGCAGCACCTCCTAGACCAGTTCTGAATTTTCATGTGTGTGTGTGTGTGTGTGTGTGTGTGTGTAATTTCTCAGCAGCAGCAAAATATAATACACACGTCTAGATTCAGTGTATGCTGCCCATGCACCAAGCTGCTTCTCCTATTGCCGTTATCTCATTCACCCTGTCCAGTACACTGGACAGATTATATTTCCTCCATGGAAACGATATTTTGACCTGTCTACCTGAACCCAAAGATAGCTGTATGTATTTTCACACTATCATGGAGGAAAGATTCAAGAAATATCTAAGTCAGTGGCCCCAGGTTACTTAACTTGTAAGCAGTGTAGCTACTCTTCAAAGCCGGGTCCCCTGTCCCCCTCTGCTTGCTCATGTATGAGCCCTTTGTCTCTGGATTTCATCTGTTTTTCATTATATTTTCAATTTTGGATTGCTAATACATTGTTAGATTTTAAATACTGATACCCATAACTCAGAGTATGTAAATCCAAATAACTTTCAGCCAGTAGTCTCAATCTTTTCCAAAGCCACAAGCCATGGCTGGGTTTCTGTCCTGAGACGAATTAAACTCTGAAGAGATACATATTTCTGAATATTTGACTTGGATTCTAATTCCTTCCCGCAAATTTCAGAATTTTGAGAATGGAAAAAGAAATATATTTTTGTAAAGGGCTCACTTCTGGGTTTCAGATGGTTACGGAAATAAGGAGATATATCTGCAGTAAGAATCCAATTCACTTATAAGCCAGTGGGGACTCCCAATCTTTATAAAAATTGCTTAGGAATTTTCTTTCCTACTGGTTGAAACATGGTCTGTTATACATGCTTTATTATTCATGGGCATTTGTTACATATACGTACTAATCTGAATTATTATAGATGACCCACTATTTTATGGAATGAATTTTTATACTCTGAAAGGCTGAGGTGTATTTATATGTTTCCCAAGGAACTTAAGAAATTATCTTACTGCATGTCAGCAGCTAGTCAAAACCTTTAGGCCTTATTTTTTTGTTTTGTTTTGGGCCATGCCCAGCAGTGTTCAACAGTCACTCACAGTGAGAATCGGATCATATATGGGACCAGGGATTAAATCTGGGTCTGCTGCTTGCAAGGCAGGTACCTTAACATCTGTACTATTTCTCTGGCCCCATGTCAGAGGGGATGAATGTGAAACCTAGAGACTTTCTCTGTAGAGATACAAAAAAATAATTAGAAAACGTAGTACTGGGGCCAAAGAGATGGCGCTAGAGGTAAGGTGTCTGCCTTGCTGTACTAGCCTAGGACGAACCGCATTCCATTCCCCGGCACCCACAAGCCAGGAGCGATTTCAGAGTGCATAGCTAGGAGTAACCCCTGAGTGTCAAATGGGTGTGTCCCCCCAAAACAAAACAAAACAAAACAAACAAACAAAAATGTAGTGCTTTGAGAATCTTTCAAAAGCCATTTCTGGGGCCCGAGCTCAGTAGGTAAGGCATTTGCCTTGCATGCAGCTGACCCGGTTCAATCTCTGGCATCCCATATGGTCCCCTGAGCCTGCCAGGATTGATTCATGAATACAGTCAGGAGTAATCTTTGAGCACTGCCAGGCGTGTCCCCAAAACAAGAATAAACAAAAATGTCATTTTGATGGAAAACTTTTTCTTAACTCTGGAGTTCACTTTGTCAGATGCAGAATTTTCAGGTGAAAACTGTGGTCTCACAGTATCCCTGGATCGTTGTTCCTTCCCCTACAGAATGTCCTTCCCTTGGATGTAGGAAAATGCCATCAGTTCTTCCCAGCCTTGCCTCAGAGACACATCCAAAAATATTGACAGAAACTATCTTAGAGGAAATGTGGGATGACTCTTCTTCCTTGCTGTCTTAGAGAATTTATTTTTTAAATGCGGTTCTCAAAGTAACATCCTTTATGACTCTATTAGTATATTTGAGGTGCTTTTGTTTTTAATAACAAAGGAGTTGAAGTCAAAGTACAGGGAAGAATTGGCCAAATCCTGATATCATCAGCTATTTAAAGAGGCAGCAGACAGAAAGAACCTCATTAAACTGTCACTTTGTCTTCTATTAAGAACTAATTGCAATCATGCCTGCTTGCCAGAGAAGAAAGGTATTTTTACACCTGAGGGTGAAAAAAGGACAGGAATTGTTATCTGAAAGACCTTGACCTCTAATGTGAGGAGAGGAAGGCATTACGTGAAAATTAGGTAGCCTATTTGCAAACTACTTTAATATGGTATATTGAAAATCTTTGAAAATTATTGTCATTGGGAGAAGTCTTTTATGTATTAAAAGTTCACCTAATTGAGACCCAATGCATTGAAATTGGTGGATCACCATAAAACATGAGATAATATATTTTAGTAGAGAAAAATATTAAAATTCAGTGAAAAAATTCACATTTTAACAGATTTTAAAAATTACTCTCTTGAGGACTTTCAGATAATCTGTATCCTGGAAGGTTATGGAAATAACACAAGAAATCAGGAGACACAATGCAATTAGACATGGAGAGTTTGAAAGTGTTCTTCTTTCTGGTTCATTTTGATATATTTTGTTTATATAGGAAATCAAGACCTGATGTCATTAGTAATATTTTAATTAGTAATAGCTTCAATGGGTGAAGTTTACTGAAGTATATGGCCTTAATGTGGCCTTTCTTCCTTGGAAGAAAGCTTTAGTCTGTGTGTGTTTTGTGTGTGTGTGTGTGTGTGTGTGTGTGTGTGTGTGCATGAAAGAGAGAGAGAGAGAGAGAGAGAGAGAGAGAGAGAGAGAGAGAAAGAGAGAGAGGAGAGAAGGGAAGAGAAGGAAGGGAGATTAACTGATATTATCTCTCTGTGGTACAGAGGAGTTTTCCATGAACATGGAACCAACCATCCAGCCAGATCTGCATCTCAAAACAAGGGAATTTTCCAGTGGAAAGATTTGAAATTTGTAGGTTTAAAAAAGGTTAAAATTAAACTGGTGATTCATTCATCTTGTTTGTGCCTTAAGTCAGATTTTATTAATGAAACAAACCCCATATCCCGAGGTCAAGTAGGATCTTGTTTATTTCATTATTTGTAGAGATGTCATTTAATGTACAAAATGCATGTGTTCACCAAATGTTTCCTGAAAAGCTAATTTTTTTTGTAATGTAAATGTTATCCCCACTTGTTGGGCAAATTGTCCTATAGTTCTGGATATAGAGTGATGTTGGCATTGCAACAAGCGAAGGGGAATGTGAGGGCTGAAAACGTTTTGTTCTTCAATTATTCAAAAATTATTGCCCAAACTGTCATTAGATAAAAGCTACAGTTCAAGGGGTACAGTGTGTTCCGACTCCCCTATTAAATCAGCCTGGGCTACATGTGATGGACCAGAGTTGCAGAAATAGAACAGTGCACCCACGTTCTTTTAGCCTCAATTGTTTCTAGTGTCATGCAATAAACATCACAACTTATTGCCATAAAGTTGATGTCTCTCAAAAAAATGCAGTTCAGAAATAAGAACAGGAGAGTAAAATCTGCTATGCAAAATAGAATTCTCATAGAGTTGGAGTGATAGAGTACAGCAGGTGGGGCCCTTTCCTTGCATATGACTGACCCAGGTTTAATCCCTGGTATATGCCTATGTGGTTCCCTGAGCCCCGCGGGCACTGATAACCTGAGCACAGAGTCAGGAGTAAGCCCTAATCACCGCTGCATGTGACCCAAAGACCAAAACAAAACAAAAAGCCAGATTTATTGTAGGCAATTTTGATGGCTGTTTGAAACAGTCATTCCAGGTTGATATTACAAGCAGAACCTTGTGACTTCCAAATCTTGTGTAGGGCCCTTTGGATAATAGAGAAATCAAATTGATTTCCATTGGCTTTCCTTCCTAAAAAAATTTATGCAGAATGATGGGTATGAAATTTCCTTATAATAGAGATTTGAGTTAACTCAATTTATTTATTCACTAGAACTCTTTCGAGGGCTTAGTCTGTGCCAGGCCTAACATCTGGAGGTGCCTCTCACGGCATGGTATATGTGACTTTTGCCCCAGAGTTGTATAGGGCATGGCCCTGTAACTTCAAGGGGTTCCTGGTCTAGGTACAGAAGGATCCAGGATATGCCAGGCCTCTTCCCTAAAGAATTTAGCTTGAATGGGAGTGGGAGGAGAAGTGGTTACAAATGATCATATGAAAGCCAATGAACAAGGCGCTGACAGGAGAGGATCAACGTGGAGAGCTTGAAACAAGGAGCCAGAGCTTGGGTGGGTGGGTCTTGAAGTCATCTTGGAAAAAGTAGTACCTGAACTCAGAGAGAAACCATGCTGGGCCCAGGGAGCCACCTGTGCAGAGCCTTCTAGGAGCATAACTAGAAATGTTTGATGGGAGAAAAGGCAGGCCCAGTGCAGAGCAGAGCCTTCTAAGGCTTTTTAAGCCCCTGTGAGGAGCTGGGATTAAAATTTCAATGCAACAAAATCCAATAGAGACTTTTCATTAGTCAGGTACAGGATCCTAGGGGCTAAGATAAGAAGGTCACTGGCTATTGCTTATATAGGTCCTGGATGTTTTCTTGACATGAGTTTTTTTTAATATTATCTTTTTTAAAGACTGTGATTACAAACATAATTGTAGCTGGATTTCAGTCATAAAAAGAACACTCCCTTCACCAGTGCAACATTCCTACCACCAATGCCTTCTATCTCCCTCCTCTCCCATCCTTCCTGTATTCAAGACAGGCATTTCACTTCTCTCACTCATTAACATTGTCGTGGTAGTTGTTAGTATAGTGCAGGGGTCTCAAACTCGCGGCCCTCTGTACAATGTTTTGTGGCCCTGCCCTAGAGGAATCTTTTTTTGTTTTGTTTTGTTTTAGTTGTTTGGGTCACACACACACACACACCCTCCCATGTTCAAGGCTTACTACTGACTTTGCATTCAAGGATCACTCCGACTTTGCCTCCTGCGGCCCCCAGGTAAATTGAGTTTGAGACCCCTGGTGTAGTTATTTCTCTAACTGCACTCACCACTCTTTGTGGTGAATTTTTTTTTTTTTTTTGGTTTTTGGGCCACACCCAGTGACGCTCAGGGGTTACTCCTGGCTATGCACTCAGAAGTCGCCCCTGGCCTGGGGGACCATATGGGGCATGGGGGATCGAACCGCGGTCCGTCCAAGGTTAGCGCGGTAAGGCAGGCACCTTACCTCCAGCGCCACCGCCCGGCCCCTTTGTGGTGAATTTTTAAGTCAGCAAGTCTAGCTGGCGGGCTGAGTGTGGGGAGTGAGATAAAGAAGAATTTTAAAAAAAATTGTTTTTGTTTGGGAGCTGATGGTATCAAACGTGAGGATGATGAATAGATGGATGGGGGTGAGGCAAAAATAAGAATTCTGCTGCTGTCAAGAGAAGTTTTAATTCCTATAAAATGAATTAGGCAGGGTGTTGGACATGCAGGTTGAGATTTTCAGAAAGATGAAATTAGATGTCTTTGGTAGATAGGTGAAATCAAGGAGTTGAATTGGATGCAGTTACCTATTTCTTTTCATTCTGCTTTTGGACTGGATTCCAGCTCTGCTCTGGGTTTATTCCTGGTTCTATACTCAGGGATTACTCCTGGCAGATTCGGGGAATCATCTGGGATTCCAGGAATCGAATCTGGATCAACCGCATATTAGACAAGTGTCTTACTGCTCTGTTATCTCTGTGAACTCCAAAGTTAGCATTCTTCTTGAATTTTAAATGCCCTCGTCATTTGGGAAGAAGGGGATACATTCAGCAGTGCTCAGGACTTACTCCTGGCTCTGCACTCAGGAATCAGTCATACCCGGTAATGCTCAGGGAACCATGTGGGGTGCCAGGGATAGAACCCATGTTAGCTGCAAGCAAAGTAAGAGCTTTATCCACCATGTCTCTATCCCAAGAGTTGCCCATCTCTTATCAAATAGGAAAACAGTAATGATGGTTTATAAACAGTGTCTACCTCTTATTGGCTCTGTAAACTTTGGTAACCAATTCTTTTTTTTTGTTCTTTTTTTAATATTTTTTCTTTATTTAAACATCTTGATTACAAATATGATTGTGATTAGATTTCAGTCATGTAAAGAGCACGCCCCCCTCCACCAGTGCGACATTCCCACCACCAATGTCCCAAATCTCCCTCCCCCCCACCCCACCCCCACCTGTACTCCAGACAGGCTTTCCAGTTCCCTCATTCATTCACACGATTATGATAGTTCTCTGTGTAGTTATTTCTATAACTGCACTCACCACTCTTTGTGGTGAGCTTCATGAAGTGAGCTGGATGTTCCAGCCCTCCTCTCATTATCTCTGAGGATTGTTGCAAAAATGACTTTTATTTCTTTTAAAACCCATAGATGAGTGAGACAATTCTGCATCTCTCTCTCTCTCTCTTTCTCCCTCTGACTTATTTCATTCAGCATGATATATTCCATGTACATCCATGTACAGGAAAATTTCATGACTTCATCTCTCCTGACAGCTGCATAATATGCCATTGTGTATTCTTATCTGATCATTATCCATTTGGATCCTATTTATTCACTTTAGTGATAACTGCTAAGTGTCAGATATTATATCACAGACTTGTAATAGTTGAGGGGAAAGAGACAGAAGGGAATATTTCTGCATTCCAGTCTGTAGTCTGTAGAGAAATAGGCATAGGACAACTGTCATAAAAAGTGGTTAAGATAGGTAGGAGCAAAGGGGGTCTTCTTTTAAGCTAGACACAGATACATCTTCTTACACATCACATGCTGTCTGCAGGCTCTGAAAAGACACTGACCTGGATAAACTCTTAACCCCTCTGTTCCTGTGAGGCCACCACCTCAGCCATAGCATGATTGAATCACAGTGACTTACTCTTGCAAGTCAAGGCACTTCCTTAATGTTTGTGAGGTGGGGTGAAATCCATGTCCCCTTGGGTCCTTTTTGCTATCTGAAAACGTTTTACATGTGCCTGCCTTTCCACAAAGGATAAAGAAACCAGTAACGACATCTCGTGGTAGTAGGCAGTCAAAATTGGTGACCTTCTCTAGCAGGCCCAGATTTATATATAAATAGTATGTACCTACATATATAATACACCTATATGGTATGCATATATTCAAAGTGATAAAGGTATTTTAATCTCAAAGGTATGACTGCTGTAGGGTAGGGGAGCATATGACCTATGGAGCTAATGAGAAAAGGTTACATTAAAAAATTTAAACTGCAGTGGCCAGAGTGATAGTACAGAAAGTAGAGCATTTGCCTTGTACAGGTTCAACCTTGGTTTGATCCGAGACAGTCCATGTGGTCCTCCAACCCTGCCAGGAGTAATTTCTGAATGCAAAGCCGGGAGGTCCACTGGGTCCAAAGAACAAAGTTTGAAGCGAGTAGAAATTGACTGAACTGGGGCCGGTGAGGTGGCGCTAGAGGTACGGTGCCTGCCTTGCAAGTGATAGCCAAGGAAGGACCGCGGTTCAATCCCCCAGTGTCCCATATGGTCCCTTCAAGCCAGGGGCGATTTCTGAGTGCTTAGCCAGGAGTAA
>PVKC010032688.1:0-14166 GCA_004027635.1 Crocidura indochinensis | reverse complement strand
GAAGGAAGGAAGGAAGGAAGGAAGGAAGGAAGGAAGGAAGGAAGGAAGGAAGGAAGGAAGGAAGGAAGGAAGGAAGGAAGGAAGGAAGGAAAACTGCCAATAGGAGCTGGAGCAAAAGCACAGCAGCAGGGCATTTGCCTTGCACGTGGCCAATTCAGAACCCTGGTTTAATTCCCAGCATCCCATATGGTACCCTGAGCCTGCCAGGAGTAATTTTTGAGTCTAGAGCCAGAACTATCCCCTGAACACCGCTGCTGGGTGTGACCCCAAAACCAAACAAACAAAAAAAAAGACTACAATAGCCATTTGGTTACCTGATGACTTTGGCAACACGATCTCGTGATGCTTGGGACAGGTCTTCTGCTAACTGCAAATGTCTTTCTTTACTCAGAACCTACTGTGAACTGATTTTCAGTCAGGTGACTGATGTTTAAAGAGAGTTGGATGTTGGTTGGCAAGAAGAGGACATCAGGGTGTTTATCACCATTCACTAGGCTGGTCCAAGCTTCATTACATAGTGGTAATAATGGGATTGTGAGAGAAATGAGAGGGAAAATCCCAATACAGATCCACAGATGTCACAATATCCTAAGCAACTCACAGAACAAAATCAAGAATAAATATGTAGGAAATTTACCCAGAATGTGAATGTGGGGAGATATGAATCTGGCTGGAGCACGTATTGCCACCTTATGCTATGAGCACCTGAGATATAGTTCTGGAAGAAGCTAATATGAAATAGGTATAGTGTATACATGAACAAAGTGACTTTTCTCTTAATAAATGTTGAAGAAAAAAACATTCAGCTGTCTCAAAAATTGGTTTGAAAACCGAAATTCTTCATTCCCAATTAACAGAAATGTTGAATTTTGCATATTGTTGCCTTTTTGCTTATTTTTCTAACAGAAATAATTGTTGAACTTTTCTTTCCCCTAAATTGATTTTTAGTAATGTCCTTACATTCCTAAATGTTTTAAATTTTTGTTTATCTTGTTTAGTCTATTTATAACAGGAAAGTACTAATTTTATATCTACAACTGAATTTGTAAAAAAGGAAATTGGTTGAAAGTTCAACTTCAACTCCATTTGCTACTTTTTTCAAACTGAGGCACCCTGCACAAGTCAGTTTTATATTTTTTCCTGAGGAAGTAGGGTGGTAAAAACCCAATATAGCTTAGGGGATAATCTTAAATTAGTGCTCGGGTATTACTCCTGGCAATGCTAAAGTGACCACATGGTGTGGAGGATCAAACTTAAGACATTAGTTCTGTGAATTCTGTACTCTTCTGCAGAAACACATCTGCAGCCCTTAGTGATGCTCTTTTACAAAGAAAAATGAAAACATTCTGAAAGGTAAGATTAGTTCCAGAGTATTCCTAAATGGTGAGTATTTTATCCTCTTGGTGACCTACTTTCTTTCCTTCCTCTCTTTGGATCATATATCTAGTACGTCACTCAGTCTCCTTGAATGATGCTTAACCTTAATGGAATTTCTACTAGTGGCTAGAGAGACCATCACTATTGTCAAAATATATATGCACATCAAATTCTGCACCTTATGGCTTGGGTGAACACAAATAATATATTTTAAGTAAAGATCTGAAACAATAGCTATTTTTGAGAAACTTAAAAAGCAGTCCATAAAGGTTTATGAGGGAACTCGTGGGCATTCTTGGTAACCTTGAGCGCAGAGAGTCACTGATAAAAGGTCAGAGGGTGTGAGCAGAGCCATGAATTACAAAACCTCATAGTGATGAGAAGAAAAGAGGACACTCAAGTGAAATATGAAAAGTAGTGCAAAATAACTGCCCATTCAAATTTTCCTCCTCCAGATATTCAATGACCATGATATTTCAAGTCCATAACCAGCAAGGACTTTGAAGGGGCATTATTTGAAAACTTTGACCAGGTCTGAAACTTACTGCTAGACTGTGCAATAGAGGCAGAAGAGACTTCTGTTCCCTTGAGGTTGCCCAGGGAAGAAAGAAATATAGAGATTAATCCTCTCTCTGTGCTCCATCGTCCCATACCCTTTTGAACAAGCCTAAGGAATCCGAAGTTGTCAAATGGTCAACTTAAGTATTCAAATAAATTTTGCCCTCGCACCAATTATGGAATACACTCAGCAGCTCATACACTTCTTCTTTGCTCTCAGACAGGAAAGATAACTTGATGTTGTTAAAGGCCTATTAGAGGCTCCTTTGAGTTGGAAAGCATGTCAGAGCCTGGCATAGTCATCCCAAGCACAGGCACCTATTAGGCTTTTAGCTTGGGCATCAGGTAGCCCTTTGATTTATTATGGAGGCAGATTCTCTTAGAAGAATGGGATTAGGGTGAACTATACTTTAAAAGAATCCTTTGCAACAAATGGGGGGTGGGTGGGCACCTAATTGTGCTCAGAGCTTACTCCTGACTCTGTGCTCAAGAATCATTCCTAGTGGCTTATCAGACCATTTGAGATTCTAGGAATTAAATGTGTATAACATGAGTGCTTTATCTTATGTACAATCACTCAAGCCTTGATGTTCTAAAATGATTTTCAGATAATGCAATTTTTGACAATGCTAACAAGTAATTAAAGGGTAGAGAAGGAAAGATATATTGGAAGCATCATATATAAAGGAAGTGATAGGCAAAAAGGGACTCTATACTTAGAAGAGTTCATAGATTTTTGTCATGCACCTATCTAGCCTTGCTTCCAGCTCTACCAGCATCTTTTGAGGTTGAAGTCTAGATCTTTCTGGGCCCACAGCCACAGCTGTGGATGGGCAGCTCCAGGCCCAAACCCAGAGATAGAATCTAGCAGTGGAAGTCTCTTCTGCCACTGGTCAGCAATGCTGAGATATTGAGCAATATACTCAATTGAAATATTTGTGTAAAGGAGAAATGTGCCGAAGTTTGTAATCTGCGCTCTGATTCCTAATGTGCTGAGGGAAACCCCCAAGCACTCTGCTTTAGTAGAGAGAAAAAAATAAACAAAGAAACAAACAAGAAAACAAACCCAAATACAAATTTTTCCATATCATATTTGGAGCAGGCTGAGGCCTTTGCCAGTAATCTTGTTCACTTCTGCCTGCATGGTTCTTTGCCTGGAGTGCACTCTCCAGAATTTCCCCATTGAATTTCCAAAATGTATGCACTCAAATAATTACATCTGCCATCTTATGAAGTACTTCCATGATTTTCTCTCCTCTACCTCCACTAAATTAAATTTTAATCATATAATTATTTGTTCCGAACCATAGTATCCTTATCTGTAAAATGGGCATAAAAACTATTATCTACTCAATAGAGTTGTGGGAGTGGAGAAGAACATGAAGAATGAAGCCTAGAATTTGAGATTGCTTCACAATGATAACGATGGAGCAATAATTCTCTCCTTTGCTTTACTTGGAGATGTTGGATGCAAGACAAGTACCTTCAACATTAGAAGATAACCTTAATGTCCAACAGACACATGGCATGGGCTTTACGAAGTATGAATACAAGATTGTCAGGACAACAGTGAATTTCTTGAACTAGTGAACACACTGCTTATTTCCTTTTCATCTGCCTTGACATCCTTTGGGGCCACCCTGTATTGTTTAAAGTTGACCAAACTGAGCTGGTCAGCCTTGCTTCAGTTGCCCAGTTGCCCAGGGAAGCACGGCCATTATGACCCGGTCTGATGACTTTGCCAAAGCTGCCTTTGGTGCTGTACTTCTTTGGGGCAGAACCTGTGTTCCTGGACAAGCAGTGCTCTGTGTATCTGCAATCACAGTGCTGCTGTGGGCTCCCATTAAAGTAATGAGCATCATGTCTTTGACTTTTTACCTTTTCTCTCAGGCTGCTCAGCGTGGATGGTTCGTAATGGATGTCAGACTTCGAATTTCTTATCATGTTGTTTATATCTAATAAGTGACTCGCCCTGTTTTTTTTAAAGTCAGCTTTTAAAAATACTGTGTTTGAACATCTGTCAAGGACTGGGGATTAGCTGAATAGGCACTGGATGCCAGGATATTATATTCTCTCTTATCCTTTATACTGTAATTATCTTGATCCTCAAACAACTCAGCACCAGTTACAACCACTTTCGTAGACTTGTTGTTGCTGCAAATTCAAAAAATTATTTTATTTGAATCTAAATTAAACTGATATGTAACAAGGTTTTTTTTATACTAAGTCTTTAAAAAAAAACCCTAGTATCTGCAGATGATTAAAAAACAGTAAAACACGGACAATTTCAAAGTTTATTTCAAGAATAAACTCATGAAAATTCATCTAATTATGCAGCAGTGTACCAAAAATAATCTTTTCCAAACCTAAATTTGTTTAACAAAACACACAGTCAGCTAAGCCAAATGAAAGCAAACGTGTGTTTATGCCATAGTCACCCCCCCTGGTTGTTCCAATGGGCACCAGGGCTTGGCAGAGTTCAAGAGCCTGTTGGCAACTTTTATGTCCTGAGTTATTCTATTCACAGCTTCCAATGAGGAGTCTGTTGGCATCCTCTGGCTGCAGAAATGGACCCTGACATGAAAGATCTCTGCTTCTGGTCATGTGTAGAACTAGGGTGTGAAAAACCCTCAGGAACTTAAGGAAAAGAAGATACTATCAAGATGGGCACACAAATGAGCACTTTATTGAAAAGTGTCCCCCAATGCTACTTAATCATTCTAATGGGACCAATTGCCATGTATTAGTTGGGTCTATCCCTGAGAACCTTACTTTTATTTTTTCATTGTTATGGTTTTTGTACAACACTCAGCAGTGTTCAGGACCTACTCCTACCTCTGCTTTCCTGGTAGTTCTTAGGGTGCTTATATGGGGGTAATGAAGATCATACCCAGGTCTACAGCATGCAAAATAAACAGTTTGTACCCTTGTACTATTTCCCTTACTTTGACTTTATCAATTGATCTGTATGACAAAACTGGGAGCTCACTGTCATGACCCCTTCTGTACAGAATAGAAACAGATGTCGAAGTGAAGAGTTTTCCTAAGATCTCTAGATGATTGATCTGAGACTGAACTTTGCTTTCAGATGCTTTGCATGTACCTGCTATACTGCACCATATTGGTTTGTAGCTGAGCTGTTTTGTTGGAGGAATCTATGGGCATCTCAGCTGTCCTATCAAGGACAATTGCCTTGTGAGTCAGTATACTCATCTATATAAAGGGAAACACAATATTTGGGACAGACCAAAGCACCAACAAATCATAAATTTCTTTGGGTTGTACGTACATGGTGGGCAAGAATCAATTCTATTTTAAACACCCCTATAAGAATGACTCTTGGGCCCGGGAGATAGCATGGAGGTAAAGCGTTTGCCTTTCATGCAAAAGGTCATCGGTTTGAATCCCGATGCCCCATATGGTCCCCCGTGCCTGCCGAGCATGGAGCCAGGAGTAACCCCTGAGCATTGCCGGGTGTGACCCAAAAACAAAAACAAAACAAAACAAAACAACAACAACAACAAAAGAATGACTCTTGAAGTGCTTGGTACCTAATGTCTAATATGTGGGATGAAAAAATGTAGAGAAGCTCTTAGCAAAATTTGACATGTTTTTGTTTTGTCTTTTGATTGTTTAGGGCCACACCTAGTGATGCTTAGGGATTACTTCTGGCTCTGTATTCAGGAATCACTCCTGGTGGAGCTCGGGTAACCATCTGTGGTACAGGAATTAAACTGGTGCCTTAATCCCTATATTAAGAACTGACACTTTATTTCTTTAAGCAAATAAATATAGTTTTTATTTAAACTTAGGACATTTAAGTTAAAATGAGGGAAAAGAATTAAAATGTTTATGTTTTAGAGAGAACACAAGCTTGAAGAGCAAGTCCCTGCTGGCAACTGTTTTGGCAAAGAAAACTAACCCAGGTGAGAAGATGAGTGAGAGAGCATCTGCAGAGAACAGGTCAGAGAGAGCTATCAGCAGATTCATTGGTAATCAATTGGAATGGTACTTAACAAGTCTTAGCCAATTAATTCCTCATGCAGAGCCACAATTTCTTAGCTGTTTGGTCCAGATATGTTTTTGAAACATCCCACACTTGTATAAGAAAAGATAATAATCTTATTCTGCTTGTAACTGAGTTTTATTAACGGGATCCTCTAAAATGCAAAAAGTTGTCATCTGTTGTAAAAAATGCTATAATCATCATCATTTTGAGAATGAGAACAGGGATACCAGGTTGAACTTATCATGGGAAAAGGCTAAATGGTTTGAACTATGAGGAGAAGTCATGATGAAATGTGTATGGGAATGAATTTCAGAGAAACTAAATTTCAGAGTTCAGGCCAGGTTTAAATCCCAGGTTTGCAGAGGGAGCCGGAAGCACTCTGTCACTTGTCTCCAAGTGGCAACATTAGACTCTCACTAAGTACATTTAAAATGTAGTTAATGTATATTAATTGGAATAAATGCATTGGATCAACTCATCATTCCATAATGAGTTCAGAAATTAGTCACTCTTTTACCTGATTAAAAAAATGAATAAGTCAAAATCATCAGAATAGCTTTGTTCACAAAGTCCCATTTTCTGTCTGACTTCTGAATTTTTTTCTCACAGGATCCTGAGTGCAAGCAGGGCCAGGGAGAATTATGTGGTAGACATCAGAGACAGATTTCCCTTCACCTGGAGGAATGACTCTGGTATTTTAGGAAAACAGAAAAGACCCATAGCTTTCAAAGTCCTTGAACAAGTTCTCTGAAATTGACTTCACAAGTGAAGGTCTCCTATAATTATTTACCTATTTTTTTTATTGAGGCTCAATTAACATATTCATTTTAGGAATGGAACACAGGGATATGATATATACATATATATATATACATATATATTACAAAGTGCTTCCTACAATAATTGTAGGTTAAGATCCATCACCATGAACTGTTAGAATAGTGCCTTAGGGTACATGCTAAATGTGCATGCAACTTGGCTTCAATCTCTAGCACCACATGGTCCTCTGAACATGGTTAGGTAAAGCACTAGAGACCTGCATCACAATGAGTATATAACCTATCTACAGGGTTTAAGTAGCATCATATCCTCTGCCCTTTGTGCTGAATTGCCAGTTTTGGGTGGCCAACAGTCATCATGGGGCCCTCTGGCTCTCCTGAGCACTGCATGGGGACACACTCAAAGATTCATCTTTGTACACAAAACGTTTTGTGAGAAAGACTTTGAGTTTTATTCTCCTAGTAACTTTTAAAGTTTCAATACAATATTAGTAACTATAGTTGCCATGTTTCAGGTTCCATCTTCATAGCATTTTACAACTACTAGTTTGCTTCTCTTGAATCCCTTCAAACATCTCACCCTCCTCCATCAGTCTCCTCCTAGGGTAATTATCTAGGAGGTCAGTTAGTCTGTTCTCTGAATCTTTGAATTTGCCATGACTTTTTTTTATTCCACATATAAATAATATCGTTCAGCAATTGTCTTTCGCTGTCCAGCTAATTTAATCTTAGCTTAATGACTTCAAAGTCTATCAATTTTTTTTCAAATGGATAGAGTTCATTCTCTTTCAAAGATAAATATTATTCCATTATTATAATAATATGATATATTTTTTGAGGCCATGACTGGTGGTGCTCAAGAGTTACTTCTGACTCTGCCTTCAGAAATTATAGTGTGCCAGGTATCGAACCCTGGTAGGTATGTACAAGGCAAACACCCTATCCACTGTGCTATTGCTCCAGCTCCATACACACTTCATCTTAAAAATCTATTCATCCATCACTGGATGCTATGTTTCCAGATATGAAGTAATTTTATCTCAATATTCATTGCATTGTTATAAAATATTTCATTCATGCAATATGCTTCATAATGCACTAACTCTTAGGGTTCCAGGGCTTTTTGCTATTCTGTTTCTGTTATTTTCAGGCAGGCCCACTGGTTGCCTGGTCCTCAATCTATTATCCCTATGAAACTGATATCCCAACATCCCTCTGAAACTGACATTGGTGACTGCTTCATCAATGATCCAGCTTCACCACTCAACTACAGCTCTCTGCAGAGACTCCAAACTGACTAAAACTCCAGGTATACCAGTATTTTGGGATAACATCTCTAGGACATTTTGGGAGTGAGTTGGGCACCCTTCTCTCCTTGCCCCTGATTTTTTTTATTTTTCCAGAAATTCTGACAGCCAAAACATACCTCACAAAAGCCAAAGTATTAGCCGAGGGGCTGGGGATTTGAGGACCACATGGCCAATATGTGGCAACTCCTCCAGTGATTTTTTTTAAATATTGTCACCCCAGTAAGAATACACTAAGTTAGTTGCCAACGTATATTTGAAGTCACCTAAAGTTCAGAAATAAAAGAAGTAACAGAATATACACTAGCAACAAGAGCTTAGTAAATCTTCTGACAGTGAGTTAATAACCTTATTCCAAGACAATAATTTTCACAGATTTTTTATTGCTGTGTTAATTTTTTATCTCTATATCTTTCCTTCCTTCTTTCCTTTCTTCTTTCTTTCTTTCTTTCTTTCTTTCTTTCTTTCTTTCTTTCTTTCTTTCTTTCTTTCTTTCTTTCTTTCTTTCTTTCTTTCTTTTTCTTTCTTTCTTTCTATATTCATTCCTTTTCTCTTTCCTTTTTCTCTTTCTTCCTCTTTTTTAAAATAATTTTCTCTCACTTACCTAGAAACAAATGTTTTATAATCAACTACGTAATACATGCTCTTTAAATATAAAAATGAAACTCCTGACATCCCTGTATTGTGGTGTGCTCTATACAGAAACAAGTTAAGAAGAAATAGAAATAGATAAAATACTTATTTTTGTTTATTGCATTTGTTATTTATTGATTTGGAGCCAACACCCAGCAGTGCTCAGGGATAACTCCTGGTTCTATACTTAGGGACCACTCCTGGTGGGCTAAGAGGATCATATTGGGTGCTGGAGATTGAACAGGGTTAGCTGCACTTAAAGCAAAAGCCCTACCTACTTTAATATCATTCTGTCCCCAAACATCTTTATTTTAAAAGGCATCTTTGATTTTAACAGGAGAATGTTTTAAAAGAACTGTTTATATTTGGAAGTTCTACAGTCACACGCAATACAGTGCTGTTTGTGTTCCTTCTGAAAACTGTTACTATTTGCCATTTCGTTCTGAATGAGCCCTGCTGACTGCACTCCTTTTTGGGGTCCTTTGGACACCCTCCATCAGTTCCAATCATTGTATTTCATATGTGCCTTTCTTGCCACATAGGATTCATTGGTTTACAGAGAAAAAGATGTTTCTTTAGATTTCTCTCACATGGTACAAAGTGCTTCCCTATTTTGAGAACACTAGTCATTTGATAAGATACAGTTCATTGACACCTTTTGGGTTTGGTCTCTACTATTGTTCCTGTGGTACTGGGACAGATGGTTGATTTAATATTTCATTTATGATCTATTTTCAGTAGATTATGAGCTATTGTAGAAACCTACACTTCATTCATCTTTATAACTACTTGATCCAACTCAAACACTGATGTCAGAACCATTGGAAACACTCCATGTCTGACCTAGAAAGTTGGGTAGTAGATGATAAAGGCAAGTATCAGTTCTCTAGGGAGCATTTGAGTACTTCTCTATAGCATTTCTCAAGGGAATTATATCCTCATATACTTATCTGCAGAAATTCCGAAAACAAAAATTATCCTTATTTCTAACCTCCTAAGACTTTTGTGTTTGTAGGTTCCCAGGATAACATGTATTTACCTAGAAATTAATGAAGTTTGTGCTTTGGGAGTTTCACTTCATACAGAGCATTCCAGAATCCTATGAGGAGCTCCAGCAATTTCTAATTCATCACTATATGTAAACACACATATATTTTTAATTAGGGCCCTCCATGGAGAATGAACTCAGACCCCACAAAACCTGGATGAATGGTTGGCTCCAGGATCTAGAGTTTTAATAGGCTTGCCAAATGATTCTGATTCACAGCCAGGGTTGGAGCTCACTCGCTCCTTGGTGTGTGATTTGCAGACCAGAAACATCAAGAATGTGGGTGAATGTGTTTTAAAAGCAGAATCTTGAGGCCTGGGAGATGGTGCAACAGATTGGAGCTGAGGCTTTATAGGCAGGAGGCCTCAGTTGGACTCTTTATATTTCAAAGTACCCTCCAACACAGCAGAAAGCAAACCCAATGCACTAAGCCAGAGTAGCCTTCACACAATACAAGGTCTGCAACCCAAACACAAAAACAAATAAGCAAAGAACTTTAGAGATATAGCTTGGGTTACCTTTCACTCAGGAGACCTGAGTTTGCTCCCAGCACAACATAGTCCTCTGAACATTGCTGGGAATAAACACTGGGCACCACTAGTTGTGATGGGACTCTTGATGCCACTAAAATAAAAGAACAGATAAAATAATTTTTTTTTGTAGATCAAACCCAGCAGTGCTCAGGGGTTACTCCTGGCTCTACACTCAGAAATTGATCCTGGCAGGCTCAGGGGACCATATGGGATGCTGGGATTCAAACTATCATCCTTCTGCATAGCAAGGCAAACGCCTTACCTCAATGCTATCTCTCTGGGTCCAAGAAATCTTAAATAAATAATAAAACTGCAGAATCTCAGGCTCCACCTCAACTCTACTATATTTAACTTTGCCAGTTTAACAAAATCCTGGGACTATTTCATATGAAAAATATGTCACATCCAAGTCAAAGTTGAAATGTGATTCTAGTAGAAAACACCCAACTGTGAGATAAGGGAGACTGTTTTGGAGGAAGTGATCTCTGGAATGAACCCCCCAAGTAGAGACAGTAGTTAAGGATGTAAAGTAGATCATAGAAGAGCAAGATCAGCAGCAGTAGATTCAGGAAGATGAAGATACGATACTGAATAGATATTTGATGGTCTTGGCACTAGGATCAGGTAAGAGCAATGGTGAGTAAGTTGTCTGGCATGGGAGTGAGAGAGAGGACAGGTTGTAGAAGCACATGTAGTGGAGGAAGGCCTCTCAATTCTTACTAGATAGGAATGTGTCGTCTGTATTTTTTTCCCAAATGCTCTCGGAGACAAGAAAGGGGAAATTAATATACACTCAGGTAGAGATTATTTAGACCCATAATTTTCTTTAAAGGAGGAAGTCAGAAGATAAGACTGAAAAAATTGCAAGGGGATGGAAACTCATGTTTTTTCTTGCACTTTATCATTGACAAAGTTCTCAACAGTATTCCCAAATGGACTCCACATATATCATTACTTAGGAAAGGAGCTGAGTGTGTTTGCAGTGGAGACTTTTGAATTCCCGTTCTTCCTTCCCATCTCCCTGCACCCCTGTTTAACTCATTCTCATAGCCTCCCTCTCTCAACAAACCTCCCTGCAGAGCTGTCAGAAAGATTAAACTCAATAATATAGCAAAGTACCAGTAATAAATTAGAACCTGGACAAGTGCATGTCATCCTTTGAACCTTGGAGTCAGAGCTCATGCTTCCTCCATTTTTCCATCCTATACCTGGTTCATGTTTTAAACACTGTGGCTTTTCAGTGAAAGCTTGACAGGAATAAAAACGGTCAAAGTACCAGCTAAAAGGAAATGCGTTATCATTTGACCTTTTATAGGTTTGTCAAGGATAGTGATATTATGCACATTTTAATAACACACACCAATAACAAGGTAATGAATACCTTCTATTTGTCAATCCATCTCATTTAATCCCAGCTACAGGTTAAGGGAGAGTTTGCTGCTCAGAGTCCTATAGCTATTGATAGGTAGAGTCAGAGACAGAATTCAAACAGCAGTATAAGATCACAGCCACAGTCAATGCAAAGTGTTCCACCATGCGCCACCAGATAAAACAACTTCCACCAGAAAATACAATTTATGATTTTTCTCGGTCATCCTGTCTTGAATGTCTGGAAGTGTCAACATCATATTTTAGATTGCTATCATTTTGTAGACCAGAGAGTCTGTTTGACTCACTCTGAGTAACAAAGCATGAAAGTAGAAATACCAGGTTCCAGGTTAGGTTTCTTCTCTTTTGTAATGTGGAACTTATATTAAGAAAAAAATAAGCATTTAAAAGAAAATCAGATGACCTCATTTTGCTCTCACGTCACATTTTCACATCTTTGACTCCGAGTCTTTTTCATTTTTTTCTTTATTCATTTATTTATTAGTTCAGCAAATATTTATTGCAGTGCCACAGTCAAGTAAGCTGCTTTCAGGGAAGAAATGTAAGAGGAATAAATGAGCATTAAAGGAACAAGAGAGTAAAAAAAAAAGAAAGAAATGGAAAAATGAGGTAGCTAAGGAAGAATAAAAAAGAAAAGGGGTGATAGGGAATCAAAGAATTTATAAAAACATTAATTGAGCACTTTATGAAAAAGCTGGGACATAACTGTTGCCACCGCTCACTATCAATAACAGGAAAAGTAAATTGACCTTTTCAGTGCTTCATCGGAAAAATTGAAACAATAGTCAATCCTCCCTTACGTATTGCTTCAGAGGATTAAATTATGGTGAATAAATCAACATCAAAAGACAAAACTAGTAAGAAATAAAGTGCAGCTACTTATTTTGTGTAGATATTTGTTATAAAGAGAAAGAGGGGCCAGAGTGGTGGCACAGGTGGTAGGACATTTGCCTTGCATGCACTAACCTAGGGCAGACTGTGGTTCAATCCCCTGGCATCCCATATGGTCCCCAAAGCCTGGAGCGATTTCTAAGGGTATAGCCAGGAGTAACCCCTGAGCATCACCAAGTCTAGCCCAAAACCCAAAATTAGAGAGAGAGAGAAAGAGAGAGAGAGAGAGAGAGAGAGAGAGAGAGAGAGAGAGAGAGAGAGAGAAACTTGGGCAGAAGCTAGGGAGTTTAGAATGAGGATGATAGAGAGAACTCAAAGAACAAATGTGTTAGGGGGAGATCATTTCTGAAGAATCAAAATAGGCCTGGGTGTAGCATTGTATTTTGGTAAATGTATACTTTGAGTCATTCATTTATTATGTTTTCAATGGTGCTTCTTACCTCACAGTGCTAGACATTGGGATGTCCTAGTTTACAAAATAAACACATTCCTGATCCTCATGGAGTTTCAAATCCACAGAGGCAGACAATGAATAGATACACATGGAATTGAAAAATCTAACTACTGTGAGGTAGAGGAAAAGAAGAGATCACCAGCCTGGCATAGATGAGGGCATATTAGAGCACACATTTCCAAATAAATGTGGCCTTTTTAGAAAAATATATCACTCAGTGCTTCCTTGGAAACCTACCTCATTTCATGGAACAAGTAGGAATCACCCAAGACTACTAGAGTGCCCCCTGTCTTGCAGTACTCCAAGAAATGCTTTGGTCATCTCTGAGAAACCCTGCCTAGACTAATGTCTTAACCACCAACAGCTGCTCCAGGAAAGATCCTAGGTTTCTGCTCCATACAGGTGCATATTGTCTTCATTCAAAAAGTGTCTCTTAGTTTGTTCAGGCGGCTACCATGAAATGCTACAAACCAGGATGGTTTATAAATAGCATACATTTAATTTTCATAGACCTGGAATCTGGAAAATATAAGATTACAGTATTGGCAGATTCAGTATCTGCTGGGGCATACCCACTTTCTCTTCTGACTGCCACCTCTCTTGGTGAAAGGCAGAGGGGACTTCCGTGGACCTCTTTAATCATGTACTAATTGATTACCAAAAGCTCTACCTCATACCTTAGCCACTTCCCAAAGGCCTCACCTCTAAATATCATCTTCTGAAGGGTGGGAATTGCAATATATGAATGTAGAAATGTGGAGACCTCCAGAACAGAACAAAGAATGCTTTTCTGAATGCCCATGACTAATAAGCACCTCTGTTCCCAAGTGTCAGGATGGCATCATAGTCTTGACTGCCTCCCTATGCCTTAACACTGCTTTGCCTATTGTTACTCTTATTTTACTGAATAAATATATAAAATGGCACAATAACTTCTCTAAGATGACAAAGATAGAACGACCAGACTAGTAGCCCAGTCCCATGCCTATAAGAAACAATGCTAGAAGGAATTTAGAGAATACAGAGAGGATTGAGGACATGTCTGGCATGGAATGAGCTTCAGGGGCCAGTGAAGTCTCAGCTCTTTAGAAGTTAAAGCAGAGACAATAGGAAATATTCTAAGACATCTACATCCTAGAGTTTGAATGGTCAGATAGACTTTCAAAGCTAGAGATGAGATATTTAGAC
>PVKC010032687.1:0-14175 GCA_004027635.1 Crocidura indochinensis | reverse complement strand
TTTTTTTTTTTTTTTTTTTTTTTTTTTTTTTTTTTTTTTTTTTTTTTTTTTTTTTTTTTTTTGGTTTTTGGGTCACACCCGGCAGTGCTCAGGGGTTACTCCTGGCTCCATGCTCAGAAATTGCTCCTGGCGGGCACGGGGGACCATATGGGGCACCGGGATTCGAACCGATGACCTTTTGCATGAAAGGCAAATGCCTTACCTCCATGCTATCTCCCGGGCCCAATAGTAGCATTTCTAAATGATCATGTCACAAACCGAAGACTCTACTTTTTATTCTCTTAGAAGCAGTAATATATTGGGGTCTGCACTTGGCCTACTATAGAAAGCTGAGAAAAATCACATTCCAGACAGAAAATGGTACCTCATTCTTTTTGGCAGTCAACTGTATTTAATTTATTCATAGTCTTTCTATCCAATAAACATACATATGTTTTGAGTAGTTTTGTAACCATATATATACATATATATCAATAGCTATCAATAATAGATGAATACCCTTACATTTATTTCTGACTCTTCTAAGCTTTAATTTATAATATTAATCATAAAAATGTCCTTATTCCTACAAAAAAAATCTAAATAAAAGCAAAGATAATTGAAATCATTGACAGTGTTAGTGTTGCCATCTGCTCTAGACCCCAAAACTGTTATTGGAAGTGCAGATTCTTAGACCCCTTGAAAACCCTTCCCCTCTCTCCACAGTATTGAAATCTGAGATCTTCGTGATCACGATTCATAATCATAATTGTTCTGTAGCAAAGAATAACATGTGGATTCCATGTTATTTGTAAGTTTGTAAGCTTTGTGGGTTAGATAGTCAATAAGAGACAATATTTAAGTAAATAAAGTTCAGTGCTGGATGACTGCAAATACTGATGACGTTTTCTTTGAATAGCGAGACCCCTATTAAGTACACGGACAGAGTTAAGAGTGGGGTCACTGGAGAACAGATCTGGCTGCAGATTAACGAGCCCACTCCGAATGATAAAGGGAAATATGTCATGGAGCTCTTTGATGGTAAAACTGGACATCTGAAGAGTGTGGATCTTTCTGGACAAGGTAAATGGAGATTCTGCAGATTCCAATTTACTCTAAAGGAGTGGAATTTTTGTTTAGTCTTTTGTTCTTGGGCCACTCAGCACTCGGGGGGTTACTCTTGGCTCTGTGCTCAGAAATTACTCCTGGAAGGCACAAAGGACCTGTGATGAGACATGGAATGCCAGGGTTCAAAATCAGGTCAGTTGCACGCAAGGCAAATGCCCTACTGTCTGTGCTATCAACCAGCCCAATTTTTACAAAGAATGCGATTTTTTACAAAGAATGAAGAGTGATAAGAGGTCATTGGGTTTGATTGTTGAAGTGATTAAAGATTTTGATAAAGCAGTTTAAATTCAGTAGGGTTAGGTCATAGAAGAAGCAAAAATTTAGTAGATTGAAAATCAGTGGAAAGTTTAATGGAGACAGTAGACAGTTAAGTTTATTTATAATTTATGGGTTTATTTAGGGCAGGTTTATTTCCAGTCATGTAAATAAAAACAAACAATGAAAAATAATTGTTATTTGATGATTGAAATTTGAACATATTCATAGAGTTCAAGTTATCTGTTGAGCTGTAAGAGTTGAAGACTTGAGGGGCTGGAGCAGTGGAGCAGGTGGTCTGTGTCTGTCTGCCTTGCGCAAACTAATCTAAGTTTGATACCCCCGTGTCCCATATTATCTCCCAAGC
Source organism: Crocidura indochinensis (assembly GCA_004027635.1). Lineage (NCBI taxonomy): Eukaryota > Metazoa > Chordata > Mammalia > Eulipotyphla > Soricidae > Crocidura > Crocidura indochinensis. The sequence continues at coordinate 12,446 of PVKC010032687.1, read as the reverse complement.
CAGGAGCAATTTCTAAGTGAATAGCTAGGAATAACCCGTGAGCATCACCATCACCAGGTGTGGCCCAAAAACTAAAAAAAAATTAAAAATAAGAGTTGAAGACTTGAATTAAGGGTAGTAATTAACCTATTAAATCATTGAAGAATGTAAATTTACTGTTCAGGACACTTGGGGAGGAGTAAAGATAATTCAGAAACTAGAGGAGAATGACTGTGAATAAGCAAAGACACATTTTGACTGTCTCTCCTCACCCTTACAACTGCCACTCTTGTTCTGAACCTACAGCCTATTTGACTAAGAATCATCACTGGGGCCTTCAGACTTCCTGAGTAGAGTTTGGAAGGTTCTTATTCTCCCAAAATAATTATTTTTACATTCTGGACCACCAAAACTTACTGACTCTGCAGGCTCTGGGGGAGAAGAAAAATAAATGCTATAGTATTCAGTTTCTTATCTCTGTCTTCTACTCTCTTGCATCATAAACAAGCATTATTTCAGGCCAGCACTGCATGTGTTGTGATTGCAGATACTCTGCTTTTTGACCCAAATAACAGGAGCTAAGAACATGTATAACCTTGGGACCAGCTAGCTGATTCTACAATGAGGGGTGGTTCACTAAGAGAAATGCTTTTTTTAGACTCGGGATCCTTATTAGAGAACCAACTTTTATTTGCCATGAACCTTTGTTTCCATTTTTTTCTTTAGTGGAATGCATATTAGCCTTCCTGTTTGAAGGGATGAATGTCTCTCGCTGAGTTGAAAGCTTATAAAATTCACTTTATCTATCAGGAAGCATTTGCTTCTCTTATTAGTCCCCAAAGCTATAGAATGGACACAGAGGCACGATCTTAGTCAAAAATAACTTTGTTGCACCTGAACTGATCACATTGACCTGGTGGTATGAATTTTAATCAGCCCCTCTGTAACATCAAAGTATGGGTAAGGGACTGAAGAGATAGCATGGAGGTAGGGCATTTGCCTTGCATGCAGAAGGATGGTGGTTCAAATCTCAGCATTCAATATGGACCCCCAAGCCTGCCAGGAGCGATTTCTGAGTGTAGAGTCAGGAGTAAGCCCTGAGCACTGCCGGGTATAACCCAAAATCCAAAAAATAAATAAATAAATAAATAAATAAATAAAAAAGTATGGGTAAGAAAATTCTAACTCCTCTTATTTCCCTCTTATAGCCTATGATGAAGCCTTTGCTGAATTTGAGAGATTAAAGTAAGTCCCCCTTTTCCAGTGAATGACATTTGCTTACACTAATTTCTCAAATTCAAGTCTGTTCCCTCATGGGGGTGGGGAGAGCTTTCATTCTGGGAAGCACAGTAAAAGCAACACTTCCTTCTGCTTTGTCTGAGCAGCAAAATGTCTCTTAAACAACTGAAGTGTAGTCAGGGCTAGTTGACTTTGAAGTAACACTAAAACAAGATTCTTTTTTCTTTGTGTGTTTGTCTCTCTCAACCACAGACAAGCTGCCATTGCAGAGAAAAGTAAGTAAACCACCTTATCAGTTACTCCTGGCATGTGTTCAAAACATAAATTTAATTTTGTTAGCCTAACAATAGGAGGACTATAGAGAGTAAAAGTGGGGTTTCTGCTACAGCTTTTCTTTTCATTCTTTTGTTTATTAAATGTTATTTTTCTACATATGCTTTTCATTTAGCTTCTTGTATGAGAATGTCAATGAAAGAGCTCAGGTCACATTAGAATATTACCCAGCTCTGGACTTGAGTTACCCTCAACACACACAGTCTAAGAAATGCCTTAGCTACAGATTACACAATAAATTGTGACTCACTTACATTGAGCATCAATTTATCAGGGAAATTTGTATGCATTAAAGAAAAAAATTTTAAAATGTTCTCATTTAGAAACTTGTTAATAACAGAAACTGCTTCCACCCACAATAAGTACTGCTATATTTTCCTAAGAAAATATAGTCATAGTAGGAAAAAATGTGATGAATAAAGTCTTCCTTTCATTGCATGGGGCATAGACTGAATAAAGTCAATAAACAACAAACTGATAAGTTTACCTCCCAGGAATATACTTATTATCAACTTCTACCAACAGCCTGAGTTGCATAGAGAGTTCCAGAACTCTTACGGGAACCTAGGAGTGGTGAACTAATGCAACATAATCATCTAGGTCCCTTCTTAGTGTGGGAGGCCAACTTTGACTTCTTTTTTTTTTGGTTTTTGGGCCACACCCGACAATGCTCAGAGGTTACTCCTGGCTGTCTGCTCAGAAATAGCTCCTGGCAGGCACGGGGACCATATGGGACACCGGAATTCAAGCCAACCACCTTTGGTCCTGGATCAGCTTGCAAGGCAAACGCTGCTGTGCTATCTCTCCGGGCCCCAACTTTGACTTCTTTTCAAGGTTATAATTACATGTCAGTTCAGATCTGGAATGAAAGAGGAAGGTAAAAAGTGAGAGAGGAATCAAGTCATTGATTCCTGATTATTCAAAAGGAATGTTTTCATCATTGACCTGCTCTCTATTTCTCCTCTGGCTCTGGAAACTACTGGTACTAAGTGAGGCCAGCACGGAGGCATGGTCAAGAGAATGTCAGAGGCAAAAACAAACATTCCCTCTATTCCTGAGCAAAGCAAATGTCTTCAACAGTTGGCAGTCTTCCAATTCTTAAAGTATCTTTTGGGTGAGGAATCTGATCCCCCTGTAGTTCATGAAATCTTTCCTGAGCTCTCTGGATCAGAACAGTTGAGAACTGTTGAGAACAGTTGAGAGCTGGAAGAAACCTGAGAGTTCTTCTGCTCAATGTTTGTAACCTTTTCAAAACTACAGAACACTTAATTAGAATAAAATCTTCTCTGTTGACTCACTATGCAGACCAAGTTGAAGTTGTTTTCTTCCTGACTTTGAAGTGGACCCTGTTCCCTGACTCTGTGCCCCTCTCTAGATTCCTATGAGGCCCAACAGAAAAATCCCGTGGATGCTGTAGAGCAGAGTTTGGAAACTGAATGTACATGAGTCTCATGTCACCTTCCCCACTTATTCTCCAGATTAGGAGATGGAGGTTACACAGGGAAATCACATCTATTATTACACAGCAAGTGGAACCAGGAGAGAGGACAAGCAGGGTTTAAACATTATTAGCATGAAATAGAATTGAAACCATGAGGATTTAGTTCAACTGACATTCGAAGGTCAATCAAACAAGAGACACAATAACAGTCAAGAAGAGGCTTTCTTTGCAAAATTCAGCTGGAAAGATTATTAGTATCCTCAATTTTTCTGTGCACACTCTCACAAGACTGATATTCTATAGAGAAAGAATAAGGAATAAAGAAAAAGACTAATTGTAGACTCGTGGACTCCAGAACAAAGAATTCCTCCGGGGTCCTCCGGGGTCTGATCCAGGGCTCACTTCATTTTATCTACAAACTTAATAACAAAATATGGACAAAATGAAGAAAGTTGTCCTGGTCTTTAGGCTTCTGGATGGAAGGGAAACTAAGACAAGGACTAGTGTCCTTGCCTACTAGGCATATGCTGCTCCTCATTTCTTTGGGTGGGTTTCAGAATCAGCAGGATAATGGCAGAGAAGGGAATGTAGAAAGAAGGCTCCAGAATCACACACTGATTGAAGTAAAAAAAAAAAATAAAAGAACATGGCAATCACTGTGTTCATGCCAATGAGAATGGCTCTGAGTGAATTACAGAAATATTCTTCCCTGGAGCTGAGGCAGTGACACACAGGGAAAATGACATGGTCCAGCTATTAACCTCAGATTTTGGTATCCTTCCTGCATCTTGACCCCATAGCCATACATAGGTAGTATTCCCTGAAAACTATCTCAAAACTATCAAGAGACAAGAAGGGGAAGCTCTCTAGTAAAGGTCTCTTTCTTCCTTAAATAAAATCCTCATTAAAAAAAATAAAAATAAATAAATCCCTTATTGGGACTGGAGCAGTGGCGCAAGTGGTAAGGCATCTGCCTTGCGTGCACTAGCCTAGGACAGACCAATAGTTCGATCCCCGGGCGTCCCATATGGTTCCCAAGCCAGGAGCAATTTCTGAGTGCATAGTCAGGAGTAACCCCTGAGCATCACCGGGTGTGGCCAAAAAAAAATAAAAAGGAAAGAAAAGAAAAGAAAACCCAACCCTCATCTGCATGAGCCTCCAGATCTCCCTTCCAAATAGGCTCTGACCCTACAACTTCTTATATTCAGAAGGAAACCCATTAGAGAAGACAAGTCAGGCTTAAATGCTTTCCATAGATTGATGTGCCATATCAAATTGATGCCTGCTGACCTACAGAAGAGCAAAGGCAAAAAAAAATGACCACAAAAATTAGAAAGCAATTTTCAATACAACCAATGTTGACCTGATGTCTTAGGAGCATATATAAGAACCCAAGCATGCAAAATGTGTTTGTGGGGGAGTAATTTCAAATCACTGTATCATTACCTCCCTTTGCATATAGAAAATGGGTATAAAGTAACTGACTGGGGAGAATCAGTCCGTTGGGACACTAGCCCCCTCGGATGCTTTGGTGAGTGTGCTCATCCTTTCAGTGACTAACCAGAAATGCTTGTGCTTGCAGATCGTGCCCGGGTATTGGGTGGTCTCCCAGATGTGGTCACCATTCAAGAAGGCAAGGTAAGTGGAGAGATCAGTGGTCCCCAATATTAGGAATGGATTCCAGGATTCGAGCACCCTACACTTCCCTTTCATTATTTTTCTTTTTCTTTTTCTTTTTTTTTTTTTTTTTTGATTTTTTGGATCACACCCAGCTGCACTCAGGGATTACTCCTGGCCCTACACCCAGAAATTGCTCCTGGCAGGCTCGGGGGACCATATGGGATGCCGGGATTCGAACCACCGTCCTTCTGCATGCAAGGCAAACACCTTATCTCCAAGCTATCTCTCCAGCCCCTCTTTTTCATTTTTATTATGGAGCGTGGGGGAGGGGGGTGGATACACCCGGTGGTACTCAGAAGCCTTTTCCTAGTTCTGTGCTTCAGTGACCCTGGTAGTATCTGGGGTCCACATGGGATGCTGGGTCAAATTAGGGTAATGACACCTTACCTCCACATCATATGGCACTCCTCCTCTCTTCTTTTTAAGATACACCTATATCCTCTTAACTTCTTCTGTAATTTCCCATTCTTGATTTCAGAAGTCAAAGCCACAGATCAAAATGATTCATTTTTTAAACATTGCAGTGCTCTTTGAATCAAACATGAAGATTTAAAATTACTAAGTGGACCAGTATATGACCATATTAGTATCTTTCCAGAGTACCTTTAAAATCATAAGAAATTGAAAGCATTCCATCAGAACATGACAAATATAATTTGGATTGCAAGAGTTTGGGCTACACCTCATAGTGCTCAGGGATTACTACTATCTTAGACTCAGGGATCACTCCTGGCAGATCTCAAGCGCACCTATGTAGTGCTAGGTATTAAACTGGGTTTGATCACATGCAAGGCAAATGTATTCTCCTATATTCTCTCTTTGTATTTGCTCTCTTTACCCCTCTATTTCATCAAGACAAGTTTTATACACAAGTCATAAAGACAGAAGTATTTGTAATGTTTCAAACATTTTGCTAAGAAAGGGAAATAAAGACACATGTTGACTAGTTGAAACATTGGTAATAAAACCAGATGTTCTGAATGCTTTGGTGGAGGTAGGTTTTATTGAGTTCTGTTTCATTCTCACAGATGTAAAATATGACCACAGTGGACTGTAAACTCAATTTTTTAGTTGTTTTTGTTGTTAAACCATTTTTCCATTATCCTCAGTGAATACAATTTTTTTGTTTGTTTTTGTTTTTGTTTTTTGGGCCACACCTGTTTGAAGCTCAGAGTTACTCCTGACTAAGCGCTCAGAAATTGCCCCTGGCTTGGGGGGACCACACGGACGCCGGGGAATCGAACTGCGGTCCTTCCTTGGCTAGCACTTGCAAGGCAGACACCTTATCTCTAGCGCCACCTCACCGGCCCCAAAGACTTGCAAGCCCTTTTTTTTTTTATTATTTTTTGGGGGGTCACAACCAGCAGCACTCAGGGTCTACTCCTGGCTCCACGCTCAGAAATTGCCCCTAGCAGGCTCGAGGGACCATATGGGATGCCGGAATTTGAACTACCGACCTTCTGTATGCAAGGCAAATGCCTTAACGCTGTGCTATCTCTCTGGTCCCTCAGTAAATACAATTTAAGAAACTCAACTTAGTGTGTCAGTAAAATTTAAGAGAGAAAATATAGGTAAAGCACTTTGTGATCTCTAACTCAATTCGTCTGTACAAACCACAGTTTTTCATAATATCATGAGTTTGAAAATATGTTTGGTTTTTAAAGTGAATACAAGTAACCACAGTTTCCAAAATCTTATCTTAAATAAGTTTAATGATGATAGCCTGGCTCATATTTTTTCTTGCTAAAACATATTTACAGAACAATTCTATAAGAAATACTCATTAATCATGAAAGAAAAGATTTATTTATTTCTTGTTTGGGGGCCACAACTGGCTGTGATCAGGGACTATTCCTGGCTCAGTGTTTTAGAATGAACCCCTGGGAGTACTTGGGGAACTGACATAGCTCTGGGCTCAGAGAAACATGGTTTGCATGCATTATGCCCCAACTTTGGTTGACTGAATAATTCATATTACAGCTATTTCTGGCATTCAATATTACAATATCAATCACACCACCAATATGACATTCCCTCTGCCCTTGTCATCAGTTTCCTAACCTCCCTAAAGACTGCCCCTTAGCAGTTTACTTAATATTGCTTGGTATTAATAAATACTAATGGAATTATAGGAAAAATACACTAAAAGAAAAACTGTAAACATTGCCATATCTTGCAATGGGGTCTTATGTCATTGTCTGAAAATCAACTAAAATGTATATTGCCAATTGAGTATTCTTTTATTGATTCTGTTGAGGTTATGTGGCTTCTGTGATAATTTCACATCAAATTTGGTATATTCTTACTGGAAAACCCATAATAAAATTATGGTAGTATTGTGTAGACATTCCATCCTCAAATTTGAGGATCTGTGTAGTTGGGTTGATAAGCTCATATGGTGATAGCATGGTTCATGAGGGCCCTCAGGAAATTCCCAGCTGCAAGGCTGACATTTCCAAAAGTTTTTCCTTTCTCTTGAGAGTTATAGGTGTCTTGTCATTGGCCACTTGCATAGACATAGTGAAAAGCTTTGGACGTGGCTATCAGGAACTTCTGGAAGTATAGAAGTGTGGGGGTAGGTGACCAGGTATGGCTCCAAGCATCCCTGGAGATGTCAACCACAAAACTGGCATACCTAGAGTGTTTGGTGGCTAGGAGTCTCTGCAGAGAAAAGTGGAGAAGCAGTAAAACTGGGCCATTGGCATGGCAGCAGTTGTAGGACAGATCTTTTTAGTGATTTCTAAAAGGATGAAACATGCATTTACTATCAACATTAACAATCAGCAGTTGCATTCCTGAGCATTTGTTTTAGGGAATTTAAAATTTATAATCACATGAGAAACCATATACAAAATTGTTCATGTCAGCTTAATTGCTAGTTGCCCCAAACTGGAGATAGTCTCACTGACTCACTGACTCACAGTGTTTACATACAATGATGTATTACATAGTAACCAAAGAGTAAAGTATTAATTTAGGCAGTAGCTTGGATGAATCTGCAAGGAATTATGCTTGAGTGAAAATGTCACATATACCCTTGAATTGCATACTAAGGGATGCTATTTATGTCTTTGAAACTGCAAAAGTTTAGAAATATATTACTATTAGAGATTAGTGGTTGCAGCAATTAGGTTAGGTGAGGAGAATTGGAGGGGAAAGACTTTATGTTTTAAAAATATAATATTATGCACCTTTATAGTGAGGGCAACATTCTATCTCTTGACTGAGATGGTAAATACACAATCATAGACATAGAATGAACAGAATTAGGCAACACTGAATACATACACAAGCACAAATGAATACAGGTAAAACTGGAAAACTCTAAATGAGATCAATGGTTTGTTTCAATGCCAAAATATAATATTATATATTGTACTGTGGTTTTGTTATGGGGTGAAGTTGGCAAAGAACTCATAAGATCTATTATTTTATATAATTGTTTATGAATCAACAATTGTCAAAAATTAATGTGGGGCCAGAGCAATAGTACAAAGGAGAATGGGAATTTTCCTTGTATGTGAACTCAAATTTGATCCCTGGAATCCTTTATGATCCCTAGTGCACTACCAGCAGTAATGCCTGAGTTCAGAGCCAGGTATTATCACTGAGTACCACTGAGTGTGGCACCAAAAAAAAAAAAGAGTTTTTAATTTCTTCTAAATAAAATAAATTCAACCAAAAAAGTCGAAAGAAACACTATAGGAATGCACTTTGGTAGAAAACCTTTACAATTGCAACAGATTAGATGGGGAAGAAATAAAAGGGTAAAATGGGGGTTTAGAAATTACCACATTATCTCTAGTAGTTGTTAGGATTCTGCTGTGGAGCTACAGAACATGAAATAAATGCAAGTGATTAGATAATGATTATGACAGTGAGATTTCTATACTGAGAGTGAGCCCAAAGTGCCACACATAAAGCTTCTATGTTTATGAAAACAGAAGTCAAGATAGAAGGTGGACACCCATTATTTCATGTAGTATTTGGCTGGTTGGTTTTTAGTGTGGATTTTGTTGTTTACTATATTTGTTTTATTTTTAAGGGTGCCATACCTGATGATGCTCAGAGGTTACTTACTCCTGGCTCTGTACTCACAAATAATTCCTAGTGGTGTTCTGGGAACTATATGTGAGTGCCAAGTACTAAACATAGCTGCGTGCAAGGCAAATGCCTTACCCTCTGTAATATCTCTCTAACTGTACCTTTATGAAGTTTTGATGATTAAAAAATTCCTCAAGCCAGAAATTTGAACACCTTAAAAAAAAGTCAGGTTTGATTTCTCACACTGTTAACACACACAAAGGATAAACATAGCACTTTCAACCTCAATCTGGGAGGCTCAAGTGTAGTCTCCCTCTGGTTCTGCCAAACCTTAGAAGAGGTCTGGAAATTGTATTCTTAGAGGTGAAATATCATTGTCTCCTGAAACCTGTTTTGCAGGCACTTAACCTCACTTGCAATGTGTGGGGTGACCCAACTCCAGAGGTCTCCTGGCTGAAGAATGAGAAGCCTCTGTCTCCAGATGACCACTGCAGCCTCTCATTCGAGAGCGGCAAGACTGCCTACTTTACCATTCGCGGTGTGAGCACCTCCGACTCCGGCAAATATGGGCTGGTAGTGAAGAATAAGTATGGTTCAGAAACAAGTGACTTCACTGTCAGCGTGTTCATCCCAGAGGAGGAGGCAAGAAAGGCCAATGCGGAGCCCCCGAAGGACAAGTCCTAGTGACTGAACCCCCCAGGGCCTGGAAGGAAGGTGTTGCTGATGGGTTCAGGCATCAGATGGTTTTGGGAAAGTAGAACCTGATCTTTGTCCTTTCTACTCTTTGTTATGATCAGGGTGTAATGTGGGTGGGGAGAATGGTCATATCTTTCACTTATACATTTAAAAAGGCATCAATTGACCATATTTTAAGTGCTACTATTTATGCACAAACTGTAAATTAAGAAAAGATCTCTGTTAGTATAACTATTAGAAAAGGGTTTTAAGAAAGACTAGAATCAAGTCAGAAGATGTCTGTGTCTTGTTGAATAATGGCCAGAGAGCAGATAAATTTGTTGGGGAGTGGTTTGGATTTGGCTATATTTTTACCAGTGGATTCTCATCAGCATCACCACCTTGTCAAGTTAGAAACAGGCTGTTTCTAACAGCCAACCAATGTGCTTCCTGTGTTGTTACAATAGTGCTATGTAATCATTGGTGCACTTGTAATGTGGAAACTCTTGGTATTAATAAACTATTTAACTTCTAAGTCCCTCCATTTTTCTTACCTCCTTGTGTACTGTGCCTTATGGCTTAAAATCCTTTCAATTTATGGGCAGACAATACAGTGGATAAGACACCTGCTATGCATATGCTTCACACAGGTTTCCTTCTCAAGATTCCATATGGTTCCCTGAGCCTTCCATGAGTGATTCCTGAGCACAGAGCTAGGAGTAACCCCTGAGCACTGCTGGGTGTTACAAAAATATATATGTACATATTCCAAAATTACATAATACCATATTTTTAATACAAAATAAAACCTCACTTGCCTTGCACTTGACTAACAAAGGTCTAATCCTTACATCTCATAATGATTCCTCAAGGAGGGGAAGCTGAGATGTGTAGCATTATAGCAAAATTATTAATTCACTAAAAATTCATGACAATAAATTGCTGCTTCTAAAAAATAGCAACTACAAGGGACCCTTGCTGTAGATAAAATGAATATTAAAAGAGATAGATGGCCAGAGAGGATGGAGGTCACCTGATTATTTAGAAAAAATGAAAGAAATAGGTTTCTGAATTATTTTTTGTTTGTTTGTTTTTGTTTTTGTGTCACATCCGACAGTGTTCAGGGTTTACTCCTGGCCCTATGCTCTGAAATTGCTACTGGCAGGCTCGGGGACCAAATGGGATGCCAGGATTCGAACCACTATCCTTAACTTTTTATTTTATTCTATTCTAGTGCCCTGCTCCCCTTGTGTATAGCAAGACTATTTAGATTAAAAAATAGATTATATTCAAAATTAGAAACTCATTGAACATGACATCATGTGTTCTTCAGGTATTTGCATTTTGACCACTTCCTCCAGGCTTTAGAGATGAAATTATGTAAGAAAGTCTTAAAAGGTGTAAAATGCTTCTGAAGAGTCAACTGATAGAGACAACTTAAAGTCTCCATTTCTTAAATGTACATGAGAAGACAGAGAGATAGCACAGCGCTAGGGCATTTGCCTTGCACACGACCAACCAGGGGACAGTAATTTGATTCCTGGCATCCCATATGGTCCCTGAACCTGCCAGGGGTGATTTCTGGGCACAAAGCCAGGAGTAACCCCTGAGCGCCTCTGGTTGTGACCCAAAAACAAAAATAAATAAATAAAATAAAATGTACATAAAAGGTTCCAACATTACTTCACATAAAGCTATTAATTTAAATAATTTTCATACAGCTTTTGTATATATTTTATTATAGTTCTATGTCCAGACAGGAAAATGACAGTGCCATAAAACTCATACACATGCTCGGGAAACCCTGCTCTAGACATCTGTTCTACTCTCCTCACTGAAGTGATGATGCCTATATTCTGAAAAAGGGAGAGCAAACTAAAACAAAGTCTCACTCAAGGCATTCTTGAAATAAAGCAGATCCTAGAAAGCAGTGCTCCCCTCCCTTTACTAAAATTTTCTATGGTCTCTCCATAGAGGATATAGCATATATATCTTATATTTCTACATCTACCACTAGTGCCCATATCTCATATCCTATGGAAACATCCATAGAACTAGATCTATGCTAGGAGAAAAGATGCCAGGAAAGGAGTCACATTATTCAGATGACTCCAACGAAGGTCTCCTATCAGAGACCAGGAAACTATCTAGCATCAAAGACAGTTTAGTATGTAGATTCTATTTAAATTGTCCTAGGATTGATTATAGTTTCCTAAACATACTTTCCCAATGAATGAGTTTGCTCAGTAGCTGCTCATAAAAAGTGTCTTCCTCTTCATTCTCTTATTATACAGTTTAATCTTCTCATCTGGGAAGATCTAACAAGACATTGTACTTTTACTCTCTAAGCTCTGTCAACCAAGACACACCCAGTTTAAGAGCTTCCACATTGGTCCTGCTGCGCTCTGATTTCTTGGCGCCCCAGAAGAGCACGGAGGACTGAGGGGACCTCTTCCTGCTTCTGACTGTCCTGATTTCTTGGACCTCTCCTTTGAGAATAGAGCCCTGGGAAGTGAACCCAGAAATCATTGCACTCTGAAGCCACCAGAGAGCCAATGAGTGAGTAAGATCTTGCCGGGTGCAGAGGTTCCCAATTGGAGGGCTGAAAGCTACTCCTGCGGGAAACTCTGCCCTGCTGCGCTCTGATTTCTTGGCGCCCCAGAAGAGCACTCTTTCTAACCAATAAACCCCATCACAACACACAGGAAAAACCACACTACTAGAGCAACAATGCGGAAAGCTCGTAGGCAAACACTAGGCACTGAGAATGAAGATGATGGCTTGGACGACCCTAAAAATCACAATCATCTGCTTAACCTCTCGGATAAGGAATTTAAAATACAAATATGGAATATGTTTGTAAAACTCCAAGAAAGCATAGATCAATCTGAACAGAACACAACGACAGAACTCAGAAAACTTCAAACTGAAATGACAGGCCTGAAAAACACGGTAGCTCAACTTCAAACTGAAATGGCAGGCCTGAAAAACACGGTAGCTCAACTGAAAACCTCAGTGGATGCCCTCGACAGCAAGGTAAGAGAAGCTGAGGAGA
>PVKC010032686.1:0-14175 GCA_004027635.1 Crocidura indochinensis | reverse complement strand
CCTTTTTCTCTTCTTTACCCCAAATATAAAATCTCCTAATTTTTTATACTGGTATACTCTTAGGATAAACTATATCTAACATCATATTTAATGATATTAAGTACACTTATTTGCATTTTAACAAAAAGTAGTTGTGCTCTGATGTGCTTTTTATTAAGCATGAGGCATTGTACTGTTTAAACTTACAAATAGTGGGGCGGGGCGGTGGCGCTGGAGATAAGGTGCCTGCCTTGCCTGCGCTAACCTAGGACGGACCGCGGTTCGATCCCCTGGTTCCCCATATGGTCTCCCATGCCTGCCAGGAGCGACTTCTGAATGAATAGCCAGGAGTAACCCCTGAGCGTCACCGGGTGTGGCCCCCCAAAAAAAAACCAAAAAAGAAAAAAAAATAAACTTACAAATAGTTTTCAAGATTAGTTGTTAAATTAAGATATTGACTGGCAGAGTTTAGTGTGTTCTGGTTTTTATATGCTGCAAAATTATTGTCATTGAATCATGTAAGAAAATATGGTCACTTTTTATTTTAAGTAGATGTGAAAATACATTTTAGTAAGGCTGTAGAGGTAGTGTAGCAGATAGGATGATTGCCTTGCACAAAGCCAACCCAGTTTCAATCCACTGTCCCACATATGGTCTCCCATATGTTCCCCCACTCCTGCCAGTTGTGAACCTTGAACAACATTGGTGTGCACCCCCTCCAAAACATGTTTGATTATAGTCAGATTGAATTTTTCACAGTTTTACTTACTTGCTGATATTCTTTCTAACATGAGCCTGTCTTATTCTTTCTGTAATATAGAGATTAGTATATGTCTATATACATCACTCATCTATGGGTTTTGAGAAAAATTATAGACATTTCTGTAAAAGACCCAGAGACAATAGAGTCACGGGCTGGAAAGACCGGCTTGCAATTTGAAGCACACCACAAAGAGTGGTGAACTTTGTTAGGGAAATAACTGCACTAACAACTAGCATGACAATGTTTAAGAATGAGAAAAGTGGGGGCCGGGTGGTGGCGCTGGAGATAAGGTGCCTGCGCTAACCTAGGACGGACCGCAGTTCGATCCCACGGTTCCCCATATCGTCCCCTGTGCCTGCCAGGAGCGACTTCTGAGACTTCTGAGCGAATAGCCAGGAGTAACCCTTGAGCATCACCGGGCATGGCCCAAAAAAACAAAAAAACAAAAACAAAAAAAAAGAATGAGAGAAGTGAATGCCTGTCGCAAGTACAGGCAGGGATAAAGGAGGAGGGTCATTGGTGCCACCGTGGAATTGTTGCACTGGTGAAGGGGAGTGGGTATTGGGTTTATAACTGAAACCCAACTACAAGCATGCTTTTAATCATGATGCTTAAATAAAGATTTATATTACAAAAAGAAATTAGCATAAGTGGTTAAAATTTTTCATAATATAGGTGACTGAATCTTAACTAGAAGTAATAGAAGTAGAGTAGTAAAGCAATATGGAAGATAGCTTACATGGCTAATCTCATAAGAATGAGAATTGTTTGTAAAATAAAATTTTATTTGATTTTATTTGACTTAATTTACATTGCTAATGTAAATGATAGATCTTGAAGGCAGTGAAATCTCCTAATAGCTTGATAACTTTGCCTTAGTTTTGATAAATTTATTCATCAAGCTTTTATAAAGGATCTTTAAAATCCATTTCTTCATGCAAAACTGACACTTTCTCTGTGAAATGACACTCTGATTGTGGGGTATTTAGTTTGCTTTTAATAACAGTTAATAACAGTATTATTTGTCCTTTGTGTAATCCACACTAAAAGCAGATAATCTGTATCACACTGTAAGCACTCTGTTCTATGTGTTGGTTGTATTATTTCTATTGTTATTAAAATATAATAGTTTCTGAAATCTGTGGGAATTAAAGCTCTTTAAAAGGTCAATGCATTCTTTGATGTTCTATTTAAGTACATATTATCACTTTGCCTCATAGGTAAGCAAACTGAAGTCATCCACTGTTTTAAGGTATCAATGATCCTACTAAGAGACAAAATTTCTGTGATCATTACTTGATTTTCCCAAAATGATTTGGGGTAATTTTTATACTTAGACTCTCTTTGAGATTCCAGGCATGGCCATGGAAATGTATCCAAGATGTGTATTTTCTCTCTTTTGATATTGTGTGCTTATTCTATATGTTCTGTGATAGCCCAGAACTGTTGTGAGAACTTGGAGGACAGACAGGTCACCTCAAAGGAGAAAGTTAGCTACCTCAAGTGAACCTTAGTTAGGTGAACAGATAAAGTAGCTAATCCAAGGAGATATGTTGATTAAACACTGGTGATTTCTGGGCCTTTACTGGATACCCTTTGCCCTCATCTCCTAGAAGAATCTTAAAAAAAAATAAGCACAAATCAGATTTTTAGTTGTTATTTTTTTTAAATTTTTTGTGCTCTATTTTGTTTTTATTTTAGTTATTGTTTGGTTGATGTCTTTATTGTTTTTGTGCTTATTGGGTTATTTGAGTGATTTTTTTGTTTTGTATTGTTATTGTTTTTCTTCCTTTTTTTCCTTTCTTCTCTTAAATCAATATTTATAGCCTCTAGAAGGACTCATACCGTTTATTTGCTTTTTGGATTTTTGCCCCCTCTTTTTTATCTTTCTTTCCTTCAAACAGAACCACATAACTTGAACCATCTTGTTCTACCTCACAAATTGAGGGGGAAATAATGGAGGGTACCAAGATCAAATAGTCATATGAACATTAAGTAGAAATAAAAAATGTTCAGACTTAGGTACCAAACCAAAGCCAATGACAGTAGACTCAATACCCAATATACAACAAGCTAGACACAGAGGGGACCACTCACTAGCAGGCTGTGGGGCAATGGAGGGGGATATACCATTATCAACTTCTGTGTTTTCTACCATTCTTGCCTAAAAGCTAAAAAATAGGTCTCTGGAGGAAAGCAATATCAACCTTCATAGGAAACCCATTTTCAACCATAATTCCTGAATATATAGAAGGCATTTCCTGCAGTGTAGGCATACCCTCTACCCTTCTGACAGGGCAGGTGTTAATAGTGTTGTGAACTCAGCTGTTAGAGAGCCCAGAACACTAGGTCCAAATTTTCATAGACATTGGTAAGTCAGAAGTAAATAGACAAGGTATTGTATAAAGCTAATTTACTATAACTAAGTTTGGTTACCAATGTAAAATAATGCTGTAGTTTTCTAATCTATGTTTTTTAATTTTATTGAGGTTTTATAATTTACAATATTGTTAATAATAGCTTTCTAGACACATAATACCAACATCACACCTTTCACCCACCTTCCTTACCCAAGAACCTGAGCATTTCCTTTAAATACACCCAATCTCAATGGTGTGGACCAATTCTTATGTCACGTTATTTTTAGCCCTTTGTTGCTATTTTGCTATATATGTATATATACATATATATTGTATATATACATATATATTGTATATATACATATATTGTATATATGTATATATATACATATATATAACTACCATATAGGAGAGAAATCAATCTATATATGTTCTTTATTTTTCTGACATCTACTCCACATGATGTCTTCTAGATCCATGCATGCTAAGGCACTTCCGATGATTTTGTTTCTTCTTAGAGCACACTGTACACCATTGTGTATATAACACAACTTCCTTTTGATTTGTTTTAATAACACAACTTCTTAAACCATTCACCTGTAATTAGATATTTAGGTTGTGTCTACATTTTAGCTAGTGTATTAAATTTCATTGAAGCTTTATATTAACTTTTACAGAATGTAGTTATTAAAATAACATTGTTCCATAAAATATAATGCATGTCAGTTGTGTAAATTTAAATTTTTAACCTGTTATTTTAAATAGTATCAAACTAATTACTTTTAATATAAATTTTATTTTATTTAATGTGTACAAATTATGTTTCACATGCAACTTATACAAAATTTATTAATTAAAGTTTTGTAGTACATGGCTTTTCCCTTCCTAAAACAACTTGTTATAGCTCTACCCTACAAGACCTAGGTATGAAGGACCTTGAAAACTGTATTAAGGTAAAAATGAATCTTATAGTTATAGGTGATCCCTAATCCAATATGCCTGTTGTCCTTGTTAGCAGAGAAGTTGAGGGTACAAGCAGCACAGCATAAACAGTGAGGACACAGGGAGGAGGTAGCCACTTACAAACCAAGGGCTAAAACTATGACACCTGGATTTCAGATTTTACTTTTAGGATAATAAGACAGATTTCTGTTGTTTAAAATCCCAAACTAGAGATGTTTTAACTTATTACTTCTTAAACATGAAACTTATTAATTATTAGAATCATTACTATAGTAGCAGAAAATATCTCCATGGTATATACTACATTTTTTTGGCACTAAGCCTTTGAAATCTAGTGTATATTTTAAATTTTAAATGACTCTCAATTCATTTTGAGAATCAAGTTTGCCATATCTGGTGGTTGCAACTGTGGACAGTCCACTGCAATGGATTGGGCTAAACTGAACTTAGTGGCTTTTAATAAATCATGGTGGATCAAGAAACATGTTATTGGAATAGTCTGAAATATTTTTTTAGAATAACGTGTACATGTGAATAAATATTACACTTTTAAGAGAATTCAGGCACATGCACACACAAGCACATAAAATGAGAACTGGAAACAGAAGATTCTTCCTACCCTGGCTTGGGAGCTAAATCTATATTTTCATAAATGCCTAATAATCAGGAAAAGCTAGAGGAATTAGCTTCCATCTATGCAGTTTCTTAATACAGTTTTGATTG
Source organism: Crocidura indochinensis (assembly GCA_004027635.1). Lineage (NCBI taxonomy): Eukaryota > Metazoa > Chordata > Mammalia > Eulipotyphla > Soricidae > Crocidura > Crocidura indochinensis. The sequence continues at coordinate 9,387 of PVKC010032686.1, read as the reverse complement.
CTCCAATTTCCCTATTATGTAAATGACCTAGACTTGCATTAAAGAAGGTTAGCTGGATACACACAAAAATAAATGAAGGAAAAGAATGTCCCTTAACTAAAAATATCCATATATGCATATAGGGCTTAAACAACAAAACAAATAATTAAACTTTAGATCTTTTAATTACAGAAGGAAAAATCCTGTGGGTCAAAAGAACATGGAACATCATGCTGAATACAGGCAAATAGGAGACATTTAAAGGCCCAAGTAGAAGGCTACTTTAAGACCTGTCTCTAGTCTGGGAAAGTAACACACAAATTATTATAGAGTATATGATAATAAAACAATATAAAATGTGTCTCAAAATAAGAGATGAGGTAAATTAGAGGATATTAAAACAAAAAACAAATCTAAAAAAACTATATTTGTACAATTCAAAAAAACATATAGGAATTAAAAGACCAATAAAGACTGGTGGGGAAAAATGTAATCTAGAACAAAGGAAGCTCAAGATAAAAATCCTGAAACTCAATAAATAAAAGTTACACATTCATAATTAAATAGATAAAATATTAATCTAGGCATAAAATTAAAATGAGGAGAATGGATAGATTTGAAGAGTTAAAACAGAAGTGAAGAGATTTAAGATTGAGGATTAAGAAAAGTATCTGAAAGACAACAAAAATGTCACTTGAAGATTACAAATGGGTATATTAATTGAAATCATCTTACGAAAATAATTAAAATAGCATATAATAACAATGTAATCTATTACAAGAGCAAAAATGACAGTTCTAAAGACTGCTTGAGGAACTTAAAAGCAACTTTCTAGAGTGGTAACAATCAGAGACCATTCCTGTTGAAGTTGGGGTAAAGGTGAAGCTGGATGTTTTATTATTTATTTATTTTGCTTTTGCGGGGAGGGTGTCATACCCGGCAGTGCTCAGGGCTTACTCCTGTCTCTATGCTCAGAAATCACTACTAGCAGGCTCGGGGGACCATATGGAATGCCGGGATTTGAACCACCATCCTTCTGCAAGCAAGGCAAACACCCTACCTCCATGCTATCTCTTCGGTCCCAAAACTGGAGGTTTTGTACCTGTGGAGCTATCTATGTTGAAGCTCTCTGAGACCTCTATAGGTAAAGCCCTGCTGCCACATATGTGTTCACTGAGCCAGATTAAGATATAAATCTTTGTGTGGGCACTGGAGTTTCCCTGGAACTTGTTTATCTGCTGTCTTGTTCAATAAAAGACTACTATTCTGTCAAATAAAAAATGGTACTACAAGTGGGATGCTGATTTAGGATAGTCAAGAAAATGAATTAAATGTGTTTGAAACAAGAGTGTGCAGAGTGATGCTTCCCTTAACACGCAATAGCCTCTTTAGCAAAATGTGTGACTACATTAGATCATACAGAAAAATATTTATGATTGCTTTGGAGAGATAATGGATGATTCAACCTAATCCCTGACATGGGGAGATAGTCTGGATTATCTGGATAGTTTTTATGTAATATCAAGGGTCTGTAGAATTGGAAGAGATGAATGCCTGTTGAAGTTTAAGTTATGTGTGAGAATGCTTCTACAGGTGGGAGGAAGGAGCATAAACCAGACTATACAGGTGTCCCCAGAGGCTAGAAAAAGTAGAGGCAATTTCTCCTTTGGAACTTACAAAGGAGCAGAACACATCAGGCACCTTGGATTTAGACTTCCAAAAATCCAGTCTAGAATTTCCTCCTGCAGAAATGTAAGATAATCTGTTGGTATTGGGTATAAAGCCATCAAGTTTATAGAAATTGGCTACAATCACTGTAGGAAATTATCACAGGGATCTATACTATAATTTATAGTAATGAAAACTTTGGAAATCTGTAATTTATAGAAGCTAGATTGTGGAAAAGCAGTTACTAGAGATGGGGTTCGAAAATATTGTCTAGGTCCCTGTGTTAGGTTCATGGGTTGGGTGGTATAAAGTAATCCTTATGATAGAACAAATAAACTTACTCCACATGGAAATAAGTACAAGAGGTAATCTTCGATTACAACTCAGCAGAGATTTTAAAATATCACAAAAGTAATTTAGAGGGCATGGAATGTGGCCCAAGTAGTAGAGCTCATGCTATGCTGTATTTTCACCATTTATGTCAGAAGAGACTGCCTTTTCAGAATTGGTGTCTCAAATTTTAAATCTCACATGGACTGGTAGCTTTTAAAAGGGTATCTGAGCTTGGAAAGATAAATCTATTTTTAGGGTTTAGCACAGAACCCCATTGGGCAGCATCTAGCTCAAATCTGCTTCTTTGGTTTAGTGTCATGTCAGTTGAGACCAGTATCCTGGCCCCTTAGGAGTGAGGGACTCTACATAGCAGTTGTATGAGACTTTTGCACTACATCTTGCAGCTGAAGTCTAGAGGGGAAGTACATATACACACATATACACTGTGTACTTATGTATACATGTGTGTACCCGTTTATGTATGATATACACCAAGACAAGTTCATTCTTGCCTTGTATTCTGTCTACCAAGCATTTACACATGGTGTTAAAGAGTAGATAGAGATTGAACTGTAGTTTTTGGGGAGAAAGAGTTTTTTAAACTGGCTTGATTATATCCTATACTTACTTCTCAATTTACAAAACAAATGAATCGAATATTTTATATGCGTGTACTTTCAGATAAAATATTTCTTCTCATTTATTTGTAGTTTGAGTAATATCTACCTAAAGGACAGAGCCCTGTGTTAAAATTTATAACCATATGCATTATGCTTTTTCAGCTGGACTCAAGCTATTCTAAAAAAAATACAAAATGAAGAAAATAAACAGAAAGCATTTGAGGCAGTAAAATAGCTTTTCTTAATACCCTCACTTTGTCCCTTTTAAACTCAGCATGTAAAAAGATGTTAAATATAATCATGCTTCCAAATAATTTAAGATCTGAACAATAAAGCTACATGGCTAGTTCTACCTCCAGATTCTAAACCAAGTAAGTTCAAAAATTGTTTTTTATAAATGGTAATAATAAAATCAGGGCCAAACATATTATTATACAAATAGTATTAAATATTACCAAATGAGCAAAATATTATGTATGGGGAGGCAGTATGTTTATTAACTCATCCATTCTTACTGAACAGGCTGTAGTTGAGAACTTTTACCATGAATAAGTAAGAAACACCAAGAAAGTATCACCCAATGCAGCAAAAGTCATTTATTGGAGTCTGTGAATTACTATTATGAAAATGTGTTTATAAATCTCACACCAAAGAGATACCTTCTTATGTCTAGTAGCATGCCAGAGGGTAATTCATAATGGAATCAACTGCTGTTTTCTATTGATTTTTAAAATTGAGCTCACGAGTTCAAATTAGCAGCATTATCATATTACACAATGAAATGAGTTAGCTAATAAAATAAAAGATATTGAACAATGCTGTAGATTAATTTTAAAAATTAACATTATACTTTATAATGGATAAATTATAAATGTTCATGGAAGAGAGGGGAAGGTAGGAGACAAAGTATCTCTAAGTTAGACTAGGATGCTTTAATTATAGTTTAAAAATTAATCATTCTGGGGCTGGAGAGATCGATATTCAGAGTGCTTTGCTTCCATTATTACCAGTAGTAGTAGTAGTAGCATAGTAGCACATAGCCATAATGTATCCACTAGTAACTGTTCCATTATTAATATTCACTGTGATGACCATCTAATCTTGCCCTTATAGACGCAGAATCTTGTGATAACTTAGTATGTGGTATTAGGAATGTTCTTTAAAATCGAAATAAAAGGATTGACGTATGGTAAATGTAACAAAGCCAGCTTGAAAGCAATGAAAGAGTGAGTGAAGATGTGAGTTAGAACCTGTTCTTCCAGAAATTTGATGTATTGGTTAGTCCTGAAAATGGAAACTTCACCAGAAAAGGTGAAATGAAATATCCTTTAATGAAAAGGATAGTAGGATAGAATTGCTTGTTAAACAAAAAAAATTCTATTGGAATTGAAAACATGCTGATAAAAGAAGAAATAATAATGCAGAAAATAATGCATTAAATAACTGGGCCTATCTTTCTTGAAACCTGGGATTTCCTAGTACAGTTGGGTAGGTGTGATTGTGAATATTAAATTACTGTTGTAGTTCATATATAATCATTTTAAATTTCTCTTTGAATTATGAAGCATTTTTTGAACAAACTGAATAAGATTGTAAGAGGGATAATATGGAAAAATGTCAAAGAGCGAGAGAAGTAGAAGGAATGGGTTGAAGGATAGAGGGAGGAAGGAAACAAGAGGAAAGGAAAGAAGGAAGGAGCCATGACAGTAGAAAATAAGATAAATAAGAGATGACTTATAGATTCAGACTAATTTGTTTGTTTTATGAGCCACACCCAGTGAAGCTCAGGGGTTACACCTGGCTATGTGCTAAGAAATCACTCCTGGCTCAGGGAGCCATATAGGACACCTGGGTTTGAACCCAGGTTCATCCTGGGTCAGCTAAATGCAAGACAAACACCCTACCTCTGTGCTATTGCTTCAGTCCCAGATTCTGAGTTTTAGAAAAAATATTAAATAAATAATTTTGACTGTTAAAAGTTTGTTATAAATTTCTAACATTGTAATAACAAGAAAGCATAACAAAATAAACATAGTAATTTGTTTAACACAGCAAAACTTGAATTTCCTAAATTTGGTTCAAATACTTCTATTAACCTTTCTTAAGATGTTATTAAGTTTAGTAAGTAGCCTCTAAACTATTAAGTAACTTTGTATTTAAAAGCTAATTCTAACCCGAGAGCCTCTGTATTCTTATATAACTGAAACTAAGGCTTGCAAACTTGTTAATAGGTCACCTATAAACAAACTCACCTTTCCTTTCTACTTAGAAAACTAAGCTACGTATTTGAATAGTCTAGTGCCTAAGTAGGCATTTTAATATCTTCTTCAAAAATTCTTACTCAAATGAGAATAGAGTAATATAATCCATTACGAGTCCCATTCATACATCTTCAAAAATATTTGACACATGCCTGTGAAGAACCTAATTTTTGAAGGACACTTTGATTCCATGGATGATAACAGGTCTGAAGTGAAATAGATAACACCATCCTTATAATTTGATAATGTCATTTTACCCAAAAGTCAGTGTTTTAATAGAAATGATCCATTAGATTCTGGGTTCAAGAAAACATGTGGTCCTGTAGTAATTGTGTGTTCAGCATCGGCTAAAGCATCTGGGTCTTGACCAACAATCAATAAAAAGCCATTGAATATCTGAATAAATGATTGTAGAAATATTAAAAATTAAAAGTGGAAAATTATATAAATACCTGTGGTTACTTTTAAGCATTTACTGGTCATACCCTAAGGCCACATTCAAGGCCCTTGACTTAAAGGTCCTGCCCTATGCAGCAGGAGATCAGGCCTCAAACACTGGTTTTAGCACTAGGCAGTCAGTCCCTAAGCCATCTGAGCATCTGGCTATTCCCAGTATTTCCACTAATAGTTGTGTCATGAGAGAGGATCTTACAATAATTCCATTTTATTGCTACAGACTGACTTATTTCTTTATGATTATTTCTTTTACAGTTCTTTGTTTAACATGACAGTTGTGAAATAGATAACACCATCCTTATAATTTGATAATGTCATTTTCCCCAAAAGTCTCAGAGAGTATTCACTTCATCTTTACTATATAAAAACCAAGGCATTTCAAAGCAATAATAATTTAAGAGCCAAAATTACTATCTGAACACTGGGAAAAGTGACATCTGGCCTGTAACATCATTCTAATGAGTTTAATATATTATTCATACAGAAATTAATTAAAATGCTAGAAATTTGTGGAAATGAATTTTTTTCTTAGTCAAGGAGATTTTTACTTTTCATTAATTTCTATAGTTCAAGAACTACCACGAATTTATGTTGCATGTATGTTGCATACAATATTTTGTTGTTTTCTACCACCTGAATAAGATGTAAAAATAGACATAATGCAGCATAAATTTGAATAAATGGAAAAGTGTAAGCACTGGGATAAGTTAGGTGAGAAGATTCCAGAGACATGGGAACAACAGTGAGACTAATCTCAGCCTCCTGGAAGTATGAATCACTTCGATAAACAGTGTGGAGTTAAGAAAGTGAGCAGATGGGGCCCGGGAGATAGCATGGAGGTAAGGAGTTTGCCTTTCATGCAAAAGGTCATTGGTTCGAATCCCAGTGCCCCATATGGTCCCCCATGCCTGCCAGGAGCAATTTCTGAGGATCGAGCCAGGAGTAACCCCTGAGTGCTGCAGGGTGTGACCCCCCCCCCCAAAAAAAAAAGAAAAAAAGAAAGTGAGCAGAAATTTCAGTTTCCTACTTTCTGAAAATGTGGGAAAGTAAAACAAAATTTAAAGCTACTGGGCTGAACTTAAGAAACAGAGGTCAGGGAGAGAGGAAACCACAGATAAGCTATCATGAATGCTTAAGGTACTTTCATCCTCAAGGCATTTTTTCATCTCTCAACAGCAAGAAGCAGGAACCCATAAAGTGAAGCAAAAAGTGACAGATAAGATGCCATAAAGGTAAGCAGAGCATTGAGCAGTCTGCCACTATTGGAATAAAAAAAATTTGAAATTAGAGGACCTTGAAGGAGATAGGGCTGGGTAACCTAGAGTATGTGCAGAGTAACAATATACAGTCACAGATAAGCTTTCAAAAATAAAATGGGTTAAACTATCTGAATTTATAATAGAATCAAAATGATTTGCCTCTAAAACTTTTACCAGAAGAAAAGAAAATGTTTTTAAGAAGAGAGAGACCTTGTATAAATCTTAATTTTTTAGACAGTGTTTGATTTAAATAAAAAATAACTATAGGTTATAATATCCAGAAACAAAGGAAAGACATTTAGATGAAAAAGATAGCAGAGGAACTAAGAGATAGCACAGTGAGAAAGGTCCTTGCTTTGCATGAGGCCAGCCTGGGTTCGGTGTAGGAATCCCATATAGAATGCTAGTCTTGCAAAGATTGATCTCTGAGCATAGAGCCAGGAGTAAACTCTGAGCACCTCTGTAATATTATTATTACAAAAATGAAGGAAGGAAAGAGAAAAGGAAGAAAAGTAAACACAGGTATATCAGTTATCAAAAAAATTGAAAGTGGCTTTACTGAAATATTTGGAAATAGATGAACACAAAATAAAAATTTCAAACCTGTCTTTTCAAAATCTTAACATCATAATAAAAATGTAATAAATTAATTTCACTGAGGTACAGACAGGAAAAGAAGATCATAGAGCTGGTCCACAACTAATAAGAAAACATCCAGATTTAGCATAGAGAAGAATAATTGAACATAAAAGAAAGGCTATAAGACTTGGTTTCTAGTAGAGATGAAATTCAAAAAAACTAAATGACGGGGGGCGGGGAAAGAAACTAAATGACAAGTTTGGCATAACTAGTAAATCATTAAAGGTATTTAAATATTTAAATTGAAATAAAACAATTATCTTTAGATTAACATGAACTTAGTATTTCTCAATTACAAATGAGATAGTCCCTATCCTCACTTTTAATTCCTTTTTACTTTAATGAGACTATTATTAAAATTAGGGAAATTTAACTAATATTAATTTAATTTTACTATTACAGATATACAGATGAATATCTGTAATAATAACATCAGCATAACATTGTAATCAAGAGAACTGGCATATATTATTTATATTATTGTTCACATTGTAGACACTGCAGTAAAACTCATTTATGTTCAGCAACTTCTATCATCATACCTGTTAATAGATTTTAAATTTAGCATTTTCAAAATATAGCATATTTTTGTATTGCATTTAGTTTGATATAGCCATAAAATAGTTTCCTTAACAGTCTGAATACATTTTTTATACTTTTAAAATATAATTCTGTCAGTAAGATGATAATATCTATAGAAAACTTTAAAAGTTCCTGGTATGATGGTGAATGCCTGTAGTCCAGTTACTCAGGTGGCTGAGGTCCAAGGATCTTTTGAATCCAGTAGTCTTGTCAATAGTGTGCTGTGCAATTAGCACAAATTTACCATCAATAAGAAGATGTTACAGGAATGGGGGATCACCAATTTCCTAAGGAGGACTGAATTATCCCAGGTCAGAGAGGATGCAGGCCAAAATTCCTGTAATGATCAGAAAAATCTAAAAAATGGCCAAGATAATAAATTTACATAAAAGTTTCAAGATCTGGGGCCAGAGCAATAGTACAGTGGTAAGCATTTGCCTTACACACAGCCCATCCAGGATGGACACAGGTTCTATACCCGGCATCCCATAGGGTCCTCCAAGTCAGGAGCGATTTCTGAGTGCATAGCCAGGAGTATCCATTTAGCATCACTAGCTGTGTCCCTCCCCCCAAAATTGCAGGAGCTAAAGTTCATGCATAAAAATCAGTTATTTTAGATATATCAGTAATGAATATTCTAAAAAGGAAATAAGAGGTTATTCACCAAAAGGTGTCAAATAAGGTATAATTTGATCACCCTTTGACCTAGAGTGTAGGACAAAATAATTGGGGAAAAAAATCAAGAGAGGTAAGCAAGAAGAAGCAAATACAAAGTAAGTGGGGGAGCAATCAAGGGCCTGGGACATAGCTGTGGTATAGCTATATATGAAAACCCCAGAACCAACACTAAAAACAAAGGTACAAACCACACAACTAACCTTAAAAATGTGCCTGTCAAGAAGGCAGGCTGGGGGTAGGGATGGAAAGGACCATAATAACATAGTCAGATGCAGCTTGATCTAGCAATAACATTTAGTAGTGTTTGGGGCCTACAGGGCTATAGCTGGCAAGACTGGAGGACATGTAATTCTCAGAATCAATCTAGGGTGCTTACAAGCACCTATTATATAATTTCCTCAGACTTTATATCATATTTCTTTCAATAGTAACATAGTTTTATTTTGATTTTTATTGTGACCAAAGTGAATTACAAATCGTTCACAGTAATATTTAAGGTACATAGTGACAATGGATCAAGGGCATTCTCACCGCCAGTGTTGTCCTCCCTCCACCCCTGTTCCCAGCATGCATCCCATATCTCCCTTCTTTACCTACCAGAATACTAGAGTAACTGATCCCCATTTATATAGCTTGTTGTAGATTAGGTAACCATTCTGTTGTCATTGACTTTGGGTTTGATGTTCAAGTCTGATCATTTTTATTTCCACTAAACGTTCATACAAGTGACCTGATTTGATACCATCCATTCCCCCCCTCAATTTATGAGGTTAAACAAAATAATTCAAGTAATTTTATTATATTGGAGATATAAGAAAAAGAAAAAGAAGAAAAGAAAACTAAGGAAGAGTCTGTCTAGGTGTTATAAATATCAATTTAAGAGGAAGGGAAAAGGGAATAAAGAAGGAAAAG
>PVKC010032685.1:0-14177 GCA_004027635.1 Crocidura indochinensis | reverse complement strand
TTGGTTCGAATCCCGGTGTCCCATATGGTCCCCCTTGCCTGCCAGGAGCTATTTCTGAGAGATAGCCAGGAGTAACCCCTGAGCACTGCCGGGTGTGGCCCAAAAACCAAGGGAAAAAAAAAAGTACAACTGGCTCTGTGCTCAGAAGTTGCCCCTGGAAGGCGCTGAGTAACCTAGGGGATGCTGGGAATCGAACCGGAGTCCCTGCAGGGTTGGCCGCGTGCAGGGCAAACGCACTAAGGCAGTGCTATGGCTCAGGCCCCTGAGATTCGTTTTCTGAAAGAAACACGGATGGTCAGTGAAATGCTGTCTGCTGATGGCATTTCACAGTTTCTTAGGACACTTTTTTTTTTTTTTTTTTTGGTTTTTGGGTCACATCCGGCAGTGCTCAGGGGTTACTCCTGACTCCATGCTCAGAAATTGCTTCTGGCAGGCACTGGGGACCATATGGGGCACCGGAATTCGAACCGATGACCTTTTGCATGAAAGGCAAACACCTTACCTCCATGCTATCTCCCGGGCCCCAGGACACATTTTTTTTTAATGTTGCATGAGTTGATGCTTTTTTTTAAAAAAAAATTTAAGCACCATGATTACAAGCATGATTGTAGTTTGGTTTCAGTCATAAACAGAAAGGTGGTGCATTTTAAATCTGGCGAGAATTGATTGAAACCCTTATTTTCCCCTTATGTTGTATGTTGCATTATCAACAAATTTGATAATCAAGTTTGTTGTTCCTTGGGTGAGGCCCAAGGAACAACAACAAAAAGAAAACATCAAAATTTCAGACTACCCCAGACTTGCTAATTAGTCCTTTTGGTTTGTTCAATAAACTCTAAAGCAACTCTCTCCTCTCAAGCATTCACCGTGGCACAAAGATATTTCTCCTGTTTTGGTGAATGAATTCTGCAGTCTAGCCTTAATGTCTTTTGATATGTGTCTATTCCCCAAAACTTAAATAAAAATCCAGAATTTAAATGTTTTTCTTTTTTAGGTAAAAACTTCGACTACAAGAGAATTTATATATTAATGGTATATTTGAAATTTTTCAAATATCACAGTCAGTGTTAGGAATTATTTTATTTGTAGGTGAGGGGGTAGGTGATGAAGGCCAATCCTGTTGGTCATACCTGTGCTCAGACTGACATACTTAGGTATCAGGCAGCTTTAGATACCTTTGGTTTGCAAGATGCTAAGCAAATGCCTTAACCCTTGTGTCATCTCTCCAGTGTCAGAACATTTTTACTAATGTTTCCAGCTTTATTTAAACACCATAAACAAAGTAGTTCATGATGCAGTTGTTTCAGACATCCAAGAACTTTTCTTAATCACCCTTTAGAGGTAAAAACTGAGATCACAGCCCAGTCTTTCCAGTCTCTCCTGCCCAAGGCAACCAGTGATTTACCAGTTGTCTACTATGGACATCACTCCATTGAGAACCTATAATCTTGTTTATAATATAAAAGGAATTCTAGGGGCCAGAGCAATAGTATAGTGGTTAGAATGTTTGCCTTGCACAAGGCCTATTTGTGTTCGATTCCTGGCATCCCATATGGTCCCCTGAGCCTGGCTGCCAGCTGTATCCCAAGAAACCACCAAAAAAAAAAATAAATAAAAGGGGGAATTCTATAAGGGCTTGTTTCTGGCTCTTACTCAAGGGTGTGTGTGTTTTTGGGGTGTGTGTGTATGTGTGTCTGTGTGTGTAAGGGAAGCACATCTAGCAGTGTTCAGGGCTAATTTCTGACTCTGCACTGAAGAATCATTCCTGATGATATTTGAGGTTGGCCATGCGCAAGGAAATTCAAGTGTCCTACCTGCTGTACTATTGTTCCAGCCTGTTTTGCTTTTGGGTCATAATTAAATGGTACTTAGGGCTACTTATGGCTATATGCCTGGGGTGGGGTTGGGGGATCACTCCCTGCTGTGGTTCTCAGAGGACCATGCATTACCAGGGATAGAACTTTGGCCATCTACCTGCAAAGCGTGCACACAGCCCATTGAGTTATCAGTCATGTGTATTGCTATATTTGTTCCTCATTTCCTATAGAAATAAATAAGATCTTTTTTGGGTTGGTTTTTTTTTTTTTTTTTTTTTGGGTCACACCCGGCAGTGCTCAGGGGTTATTCCTGGCTCCTTGCTCAGAAATTGCTCCTGGCAGGCACGGGGGACCATATGGGGCACCGGGATTTGAACCGATGACCTTTTGCATGAAAGGCAAACGCCTTACCTCCATGCTATCTCCCGGGCCCCTAAATAAGATCTTAATAGACAATAAAAACCACTCCATTCTGGGGCCGGAGAGATAGCATGAAGGTATGCATTTACCTTGCATGCAGAAGGATGGTAGTTCGAATCCCGGTATCCCATATGGTCGTCCCCCCACCATAGACTTCCAGGAGCGACTTCTGAGCACGGAGCCAGGAGTATCCCTTGAGTGCTGCTGGGTGTGACCCAAAAACCAAAAACAAACAAACAAAAAAACTCACTTTTCACTTCTATACTGCCTATAGCAAAATCACATTTTCTGAAATAAGCTGGGAGTATATGTTTTTGTTTTTGTTTTTTTGTTTTGTTTTTTTTTTTTGGTTTTTGGGTCACACCCGGCAGTGCTCAGGGGTTACTCCTGGCTCCATGCTCAGAAATTGCTCCTGGCAGGCACGGGGGACCATATGGGGCACCGGGATTCGAACCAATGACCTTCTGCATGAAAGGCAAACGCCTTACCTCCATGCTATCTCCAGGGCCCCTTATATGTATAATTTAATAACTCTTAGCTATTGTTTTTGTTGTCTTTTGGTTTGGGGGCCACACCCAGTGATGCTAAGAAGTTAACTCCTGGCTCTGCTCAGGAATTACTCCTGGCTCTACTCAGAGAATGTTAGGGATCAAACCTGGATCAGCCTCGTGCAAGGCAAACACCCTGTTTGCTGTGCTATCGTTCCTGCCTCATTGCCCCCAGGAACGATTACTGTGGAGTACCAGGAGTAATCTTCACCTCCAAAAGCAACAGGCCTGATTTCCACTGTCCCTACAAACAGCACTGCTGGATATGACCCTGACACATCCCTTTCCCCAAAACAAAGTATCTGGTATGGATTAGATAATAAAAGTTTGTTTAATTCATGAATGCAAGTTTGTTCGAATATCTGTAAACTTCAACTTGACAAATTTTCTTTTTATAGATATGCAGTAGATGATGTTCCCTTCTCAATTCCTGCAAATTCTGAAATTGCTGACCTTAGTAACCTCATCAATAAATTGTTGGAGGCCAAAAATGGTGAGTATATGTGTGTGTGTATCTATGTTTGTATGCATGAGTGTGTGTATACATGTAAATGTTCTTCAGAGCCTGGAAGGCACAATGTTACAAACTGTACTAAAAGTCAGCATGTCTGATTTACCTTACCTTACAGCAAAAAATTGATGAATTACATGAGTTTCCATGCTACCTGATACTTTTTTTTGTTGTTTTGTTTTGTTTTGGTTTGGTTTTTGGTTTTTGGGTCACACCCGGCAGTGCTCAAGGGTTACTCCTGGCTCCATGCTCAGAAATTGCTCCTGGCAGGCACGGGGGACCATATGGGCACCAGGATTCGAACCGATGACCTTTTGCATGAAAGGCAAATGCCTTACCTCCATGCTATCTCCGGGGCCCCGCTACCTGATACTTTTAAAAATATTTTGAGGGGGTCAGAGCGATAGCACAGTGGTGGGGCGTTTGCCTTGCACGCAGTTGACCCAGAATGGACTTGGGTCATATGGTCCTCCAAGCCAGGAGTTATTTCTGAGCACATAGACAGGAGAAAACTCCTGAGCCATCGAGTGTGGCTCAAAAGCCAAAAAAAAATTTTATTTTGAAATAAAATTTTTCAGAAAGAATTTTTTTGCTTTATGTACTTCCAAGGCAATCTAGAGATAATGTGGTTGATATTTCGAAATAAAGCCTTTGGGTTTAATAACAATAATATTGAATAATAAAGATTTGTGATTATAGGCCAAAGAGATAACACAAGGATAAGGCACTTGCCTTACATGCAGTCAACTCAGTTCAATCCCAGTACCACATATGATTGCCCCTCATCTCCCTCCATTCCATGCTCAGGGAGTAAGGAATAAAACAAACATGTTTGTACTTAGGACCCACTTGCTCCACTAAGAAAAATTGAAATAACAATTTTTAACAAATACCTATATTAATACTAGCACTTTTAAAGTATTTGAAGTTCATTTTTAAATAATGGATAAAACACATAAAAATGCAGGAGTCGGGGCCGGCGAGGTGGCACTAGAGATAAGGTGTCTGCCTTGCAAGCACTAGCCAAGGAAGGACCATGGTTCGATCCCCCAGCGTCCCATATGGTCTCCCCAAGCCAGGGGTAACCCCTGAGCATCCAATGGGTGTGGCCTGAAAAACCAAAAAAAAAAAAAAATGCAGGAGTATAAAATATATAAATGTAAAATATGCATTATACTATATAAATTAATGGACTAACTATAAAGTTATATGGACAAAATGATGAAAATAGTGATGAAATAAGATTAGCCCAAGTTTCATATATGCATAAATATTTTTATTTTATTTGTATTATTTGGGAGGTCGGGCCACACCTAGAGACTCTCAATGTTTACTCCTGGCTATGTGCTCAAAAATCGCTCCTGGCAGGCTCAGAGGACCCTATGGGATGCTAGGATTAAACCTGGGTTCATCCTAAATTGACTACATATGCAAGGCAAAACCCTGTGGCTGTGCTATCTCTCCACCCCCTATTTTTTTTCCCCTTTAAGAGTGTTTGTTTGGGCCTACATCTGGCAGTGCTCAGAGCTTACTCCTGACTCTGCACTCAGGTCACTCCTGGAGGTGCAGGTGAGGGACCATCAAACCCAGGTTGATTGTGTGCAAGACAAGAACTCCATGTTAGGGGCCGGGCGGTGGCGCTGCCTTGCCTGCGCTAGCCTAGGACGGACTGCGGTTCGATCCCCCGGTTTCCCATATGGTCCCCCAAGCCAGGAGCGACTTCTGAGGGCATAGCCAGGAGTAACCCCTGAGCATCACTGGGTGTGGCCCAAAAACCAAAAAAAAACAAAAAACAAAAACAAAAAAAGAACTCCATGCTATACTGTCTCAAGCTCCCACAAGTTTATCATCATAATGTTGGGTGACAGATAGCTGGAAATTAAACCAATCTCTACTTGTGCATATTTGAAATTTAAGTAATGAAGCAATATAAAAAGCAAAATTCAAGATGGGGGGGAGCACATACTTTGTTCTGGGGCCACACCCAGTGAGACTGAGGAATCTAATAGGGGTGCTGAGCTAGAGCCTGCCTGAGCCAGCTGTGCACAAGGCAAACAAAAATGATATTTTGTGTCCAGCCTCAAAGTCTCTAGGGATGGTGCGGGACACACTTGACTGTGCTGTGGCTACACCTGTCTCTGTCGAAGGAGAGAGTTGGGTGAACCCTGTGGAGCATCCAAAGCAAGTGCTTTACCCCATCCTATATCACTGGCATATTTTTTATCATGCAGATATTTCCAATGTGTCAAAGCTTTTTGACTTTACCTTAGTTGAAAAAAAGGAGACAGTGAGAATTACAAACTAATCCCTAATATTTTCACTTTTTCTTCAACTAATTTTAAAGCTTTTATTTTTGTGATGCTGGAACCTCATCCACGCAAGCATCTTCTCCTCTGATCCCTGATCCCCCAAATGTTAATACATGTGAAACAGGTTTTGAATAACATTTTTAGTGGGGGAACAGAGCTTACAATCTATTGCTTAGCAAGTTTTAATTCTTGATTCAGAGATATATGCATTTTCTCTAAGTCCTACATTTTCATCAAAATATAAAAATTGAGATGCACAGAAATTTACAACAGATATTCAGCTTTGTTGAAATGTTTTTGAACTGGAATAAAAATTATTGTTGCAGGGGCCGGAACAACAGCACAGCAGTAGGGCGTTTGCCTTGCATGCAGCTGATCTAGGACGGACCTTGGTTTGATCCTCTGGTGTCCCATATGGTCCCCTGAGCACTCCCGGGTATGACCCAAAAAACAAGTAACCATGGATAAGCCAACAATCAAATCCCAAATGCATGAAATACTACACACAGATGACGTAGTATAAATTTACTAGGTCATTAAATTATGAGGGGAAGAACTCTGTTCAATAATATAAGTTACTAGATATAATATATAGATTTGAGGTACTGACTATTAAAAATTCATTATAAAATACATTTATTAAATAAGGAAATCTAAAAGTTGACTGATTCTAAAAGCAATAATTAAGTTTTATGGGAGCCAGAGCGGAGGCGCAAGTGGCAGGTGTTGCCTTGCAAGTGCTAACCTAGGACAGACAGCAGTTCCACCCCCTGCCATCCCATATGGTCCCCCAAGCCTGGAGCAATCGATTTCTGAGCACATTGCCAGGAGTAACCCCTGAGTGTCACCAGTTGTGGTCCAAAAACCAAAAAAAAAAAAAAAAAAAAAATGTTTTATAATATGACTATATTTTAAATCCTTATAATTTATAGAAATATATGTAAGCATATGTAGATAATTATATAAGTCAACATTGGGATAGAAGGAAGAATAATTGTTTACAAGTTGTTAATTTTCAAATGCATTAGAACTGGGTATTCTGTTATTTTGGATTATGTTCTATTATATACTTGTGTGCTAAATGTATCCAAGGGATACATTTTTTTTTTACACTCAGGATAAATCAAATTTTTAATTGAAATAATAGAGCTGGGGAAATGGCTCCCAGGAAATATTTTTCTTTTTTCTTTGGTTTTTGGTTTTTAGGTCACACCGGGTGACACTTATGGGTTACTCCTGACTCTGCACTCAGAAATCATTCGTGACAGGCATGGGGGAGACTGCATGGGATGCCGAGAATCGAACCAGGGGTTCATCTAGGTTGTATGCATGCAAGGCAAACGTCCCACTGCTGTGCTATTGCTCTGGCCCTTCCAGTACATTCTCTGGCAATGGCCCTAGTTTCAGAGCCCCCACGAATCACTGGTTAGTGATTGAAAACAAAACAGTAATTAATTTATCCACTGTAAGAAAATTTGCCAATAGATGGGACTGGACCAATAACACAGTGGATAGGGCAATTGCCTTGCACATAACCGACCCAAGTTTGATTCGTGACATTCCATATTATGCAGGAGTAACTTCTGAGCACAGACCAGGAATAACCTCTGAGTACCATCAGGCATGGCCCAACACAAAAAAGAAGAAAGGAAAGCATGCCAAAAGAATTAAGTTGTTTTAATTCCTAAAAATCACATATTAGACTACATAGCAGGATTGTAATAGGGAGGAACTCAGAGATTAAACTGACATTGTGGTCACCTTTCTGTTTTGGGGGTGACACTTAATGTCTGTCAATCCAATTGCATTTCCTGGGGCCGGGTGGTGGCGCTGGAGGTAAGGCCTTGCCTGCACTAGCCTAGGACGGATCGTGGTTCTATCCCCCGGTTTCCCATATGGTCCCCCAAGCCAGGAACAACTTCTGAGCACATAGCCATGAATGACCCCTGAGTAACTGGGTGTGGCCCAAAAACAAACAAACAAAAAAAAAACCAATTGCGTTTCCTGAGTTTTCATTTTTTATCGAATATTTTCTTTTAGAGTTACACAAACATGTGGAGTTTGATTTTCTTATCAAGGGGCAGTTCTTACGAATGCCTTTGTTCAAACACATGGAATTGGAAAACATCTCATCGGTAAGTTCAAATACTTCATCATTTTTACTTACATTTTAATATCATTAAATAATGTTGGTAATTATTTCTGAATCTGCCTGAATCTGTAGTTTAACAAGATCTGTGGATATTTCATCTGTGCTCATTTCATCACTAAAATTCATCATTGTTTTCTTCCTATAAATCTGAACTTTCTAAATATCCAGTGTTATTAAATCCCCTCTTTTCTTTTGAGTATATTCACGGAATGCAGTGAATGAATATTGACGAGTCAGCTTGATCTCTGGCATTGATCAGTGAGATTGATCTTTGGCGGATATGGCAAGCACTGACAACTCACTGGTGGTGGGATTGGTGTTGAAATATTGTATGCCTTAAATTCATCTATCATGACTTTTTAAATCACAGTTTTAAGTAAAATGCTTTAAAATTACAATAAAATAAAAAATTAAAAGGTCATAAAATGAACAGGCAAGGATAAGAATAGTAAATATATGTATACTACAAATACAGTGTAAAGATGATCGTGATATAAAAAAACGTAGGTTATTATGCCATGTAGATTTCCCCCTGTAATTTTTAAACTTTATATACTGTTTATAATTCATATGTTTAGGGGTCGGAGAGATAGCATGGAGGTAAGGCGTTTACCTGGCATGCAGAAGGATGGTGGTTCGAATCCCGGCATCCCATTTGGTCTCCCGTGCCTTCCAGGAGCGATTTCTCAGCGTAGAGCCAGGAGTAACCCCTGAGCGCTGTCGGTGTGACCCCCCAAAAAACAAAACAAAAAAGATTAATATGTTTACAAAATTTGACATAATTTATAATTGCCTTTATAATTCGTGGGGTAAAATTTTAGTCTGTGATAAATCTACTTAAGATTTGTCCCCTTTTTGGTTGTTTTCACTGGCTTTTCACTCAGGAATTACTCCTGGCAGTGCTTGGGGAACCATATGGAATGCCAGAGATCAAACCTGGGTTGGTTGCACACAAATCAATGCATCCTAGCCACAGTAGTACTGTCTTGGCCCCCAAGATTGCCTTTCGTTTGTTAGGTTTTTGGATCACACCGGGCAGCTCTCAGGGTTTACTCCTGGCTCAGAAATCACTCCTGGCAGGCTCGGGAAACCATGTGGGATGCTGGGATTCGAACCAATGACCTTCTGCATGAAAGGCAAATGCCTTACATCATGCTATCTCTGTGGCTCCAAGATTACCTTTTTTTTTGGGGGGGGGGGTCACAACCGGCAGTACTCAGGGGCTACTCCTGGCTCCATGCTCAGAAATTGCTCCTGGCAGGCACGGGGGACCATATGGGGCACCAGGATTTGAACCAATGACCTTTTGCATGAAAGGCAAACGCCTTACCTCCATGCTATCTCCCAGGCCCCAAGATTACCTTTTTTAAGCATACAGTGTGTGACACTATTCACAAAATTCATACTATGTTTGCAACCATAATGACTATCCATTTCTAGAATATGTTCATCATTCTCTTTATGCCCATGAAACAGCTGTCTGGTTTTTCTGATTTAAACTTTCCTATATTATCCACCCCTCCCTCACTCTCCCCCTCCTCCTTCCCCCCACCCCCCCACCCCCGCTTTAAAAGCATAAGTTTCCCACAATCTTTTTGTTTGTGTTTTTATTTTTTGGGCCACACCCGGTGATGTTCAGGGCTTACTCCTGGTTATATGCTCAGAAATCGTTCCTAGCTTGGGGAACATATGGGATGCGGGGGGGATCAAACTGCAGTCCATCATAGGCTAGTGCTCATGAGGCAGAGATGCCTTACCACTTGCGCCACCGCTCTGGCCCCCCCAGTCTTTTTATTTTAACCTGATTGTTATGTGGGACTGTTTCACTTTTACTAGGACTCAGGCTTTCTGGGCTACAAAGAGACTGTCAAGAGATACATTAAGCTGGGAGGAGGTCCCTTGATTTCCATGGTGTGCTCTTGACTGTGCATCACCTGACTGGCTGTACTGTGTGTCTTCCAGGAAGAGGTGGTGGAGCTCGAGTATGTTGAGAAGTACACGGCACCTCAACCACAGCAGTGCTTTCTCCACGATGACTGGATCAGCTCCGTCCAAGGCGCCGAGGAATGGTACTGCCAGAGGCTGCTGATATTTGTCTTAGACCACATTCCTCTTTCTCTCTCAGTGCACCATGTGAATGTTTCTGTGATCATTCTTATGAAAGTAATCATTTGTCCATCTCAGTATCTGTGGTCACAGCAAAGATCTTTCCATTCAGTGTCTTTGAAGAGGAACTTGTCTCTTCATAGGTTTCTTTCTCTGGTTCCAGACGTTGCAGTAGTCTGTATCTTTTGTTAGGGCAGGTGTCTCTGGGTTCTTAGTGTATCAGATGGAGCTGTTCGTATTTCAAATAAAGGGAGTAACTTGTTTCATACTAAGGAAGTAGTAACTTATTCATGGCTAATGCTGCAGGTGGTCTGGCCTATAACTAGAACGGTGCAGATCATCGACGCCACCTCAGCTGTAAAAGGGTAATTTAGAATCAAATAATGATGGTGTTTGTTTTTTGTTTTGTTTTGTTTTGTTTTTTTGTTTTTGGGCCACACTCAGTGACACTCAGGGGTTACTCCTGACTATGAGCTCAGAAGTCGCTCCTGACTTGGGGGACCATATGGGAAACCGGGGGATAGAACTGCGGTCCGTCCTAGGCTAGCGCAGGCAGGGCAGGCACCTTACCTCCAGTGCCACCGCCCGGCCCTAGGTGTTTGTTACTGGACCAGATCAAACCTCTGCCAGTATAATTATGGGCAAAAAAAAAAGTTTTGGGTTTTTTTTTTTTCTTTCTTGTTATTTTCTTTGGTTTTACTGTGTTTTTTTTTTTCTTTAATGGTTTTGACTAGTTCAGTACTAATCACTTGGACTTTATGAACGGTTCTCTCTGCTTCCCAGTAAACTATCATATTTGCCATGGTCAAAATGCCATCCAGTGTTTGTTATAATTTTATTCATACATCTACATCAGGAAAAGTTAGATCCAGCCGTTTCTGATTTATTCTCTTGTGTTTTGGAAAGGTGCCTTTTCGCATTTAGAGTTGTAAAGTATTCCCTTGTCCAGGAGAAGGCCTGAGCTGTAGAGATACAGGAGCAGGTGAAGAGCCCTGACCTGTCTCAGCACCACTAGGCAGAGCCACAGAGAGGGTGTCTAAAGCCAACAGGCCTGCCAGCCTACACCTGACCAACCAGCTCTCTAAGCAAAGCTGTGTAACATTTAAAAGAAAGAGTATCAAAACTGATTTTTTAACTGTCGTAGAAATATTTTAAGACATGTATTCTTATTTCATATGATTTTTATCTTGTAGGATCTTGACTGGTTCTTACGATAAGACTTGTCGGATTTGGTCCTTAGAAGGAAAGTCCATAATGACCATTGCGGGACACACCGACGTTGTCAAAGATGTGGCTTGGGTGAAGAAAGGTAAGGGCATCACCAGGATTGGGCCCAATATAGAAAAAGCAAATTGTGTTACAACAGCAAATTTTTGTTTGAAAAGATAAGAGAGGAGAGAATGAACTCAAGGACTGGACTGTGTGTGGGGGTCCAGGCCTATGGCAGTCCAAGGACAGGAAGTACATCATCCCAGCAACACTGAGAGTGGTCGTTGAAAACCACTAGGCGTGCCAGCCACATGCAAGGCAAATGCCCTCTTCACTGTGCTATTGCTTAGGCCCCAGGCGCACTTTGGAAGTTGTTGTTTCTCACGTGCCCTTCCTCCTGCAGACAATCTGTCTTGCCTGCTGCTGAGCGCCTCAATGGACCAGACTGTGCTCCTGTGGGAGTGGAATGTGGAGAGGAACAAAGTGAAAGCCCTACACTGCTGCCGTGGCCATGCAGGAAGCGTGGACTCCATAGCCGTGCACAGCTCCGGCACCAAAGTACGTCATGAGTCTGTTCTTAGCTGCTGAGTTGTAAGTGAACATGTTGAACTGAAATTGGAGCTTAAGCAAAACATTTTTCCTCACAAATATTCATGGTAATCGACCTATCTTCATAGTTATTGGTGAATAGGGAATATTATGTCAGACTGAAAGTAAATACTCATAGATTTAAAAATTGGCTTCTGTGGGGCCTGGGAGATAGCATGGAGGTAAGGCATTTGCCTTTCATGCAAAAGGTCATCGGTTCAAATCCCGGTGCCCCATATGGTCCCCCGTGCCTGCCAAGAGCAATTTCTGAGCATGGAGCCAGGAGTAACCCCTGAGCACTGCCGGGTGTGACCCCAAAACCAAAAAAAAAAAAAAAAAAAAGAAAAATTGGCTTCTGTACTCTGGGTACCTGGTTATGATGGGGACCTGTCCATAAATTGCATTATTTTATAGACCTGGCCAACCCAGATTTGATCCCTAGCGCCAATCTGGTTCCCTGAGCCCCACCAGGAATAAGCCCTGAGCACACTAGGTATGATTTCTGAGCAAAGTAAGTTCTAAGTTAGATAACAACAACGATGACAAAAAATATCAAATACTGTTGTGGTTTATATTATAGTTTATTTGAATTGTCACTAAATATTTCTGCTTAGTTTTGCAGTGGCTCCTGGGATAAGATGCTAAAGATTTGGTCTGCAGGTAAATTAAATATAAGTTATTGTTTTATATATATTTGTTTTTAATTTCAATAATTTTACCAGCTTGATTTTCTTTGACTACATTGTATTAAAAAGGAACAATAGATGGTATAGTCAGGAGAGTGCATGACTGTGTTACATGTGGCTGGCCCAGGTTCGATTCCCAGAATTCTATATGGTGTTGTGTTTTACGAAAGATGAGATTAGTAGATAAAAAAGCAATGGAAAGAGGAAGAAAGTTGTCTTCATAGTCATAAGAAAGCAGTTATAGATAAAACAGGTAACAACCATCAGGCTGAGGTAATAGGTGACTCAAAGGACTGAGCAAATACTTCATATGCAGGCGTGCTGGCTTTGCTCTCAGCATTATCTGGTCCCCTGGCATTGCTAGATGTGACCTTCACCTGCCTCTAAAGGGAAGAAAACACCACACTTAATCTTAAGAAGCCAGGATTCTAGGCTACGAGCCAGCTCAGAGGGCTGGAGAAAATGCCTTTCAAGCCCTAGGCCCCAACAGTGGTCCTCGGTCCCACATGCTCTGTGCACACCTGCATCCTAGCCCCCAACATCACCTTAGTAGTACTGCATTACGAGGCCTACAACTGAATCTTTTTTGTTTTGTTTTGTTTTGTTTTGTTTTTGTTTTTGGGCCATACCCGGTGGCGCTCAAGGGTTACTCCTGGCTATTCGCTCAGAAGTCGATCCTGGCAGGCACGGGGGACCATATGGGGAACCGGGGGATCGAACCACAGTCCATCCTAGGTTAGCGCAGGCACCTTACCTCCAGCGCCACCGTCCGGCCCCTACAACTGAATCTTAAAGGACATTCTGACTAGTGGAGCTGGGCTAAGGATTTTGGGGATCCCTTTGGGAGCATTACTTGAATATTACTTGCATAAATTAGAACTATTATGCAAGAAACCTCTGTATGCTAATTGCTGTGTTACAGTATAATACAGTTTGTAAAATGCCATTGGAGGATCAGGAAAAACTGAAGTTTAGGGGGCTAGAGCAATAGCACAGCAGTAGGGTGTTTGCCTAAAATGTGATCAACCCCAGACAGACTTCAGTTCGGACTTCAGTTCGATTCCCAGCATCCCATATGATAACTCGAGCCTCTCAGGAGTACTCCCTGAGCACCGCCAGATATGACCCAAAAAAAACAAAAAAGAAGAAGAAAAACTAAAAAGTTTAAAATGATGATGTGGGGCCACAGCAGTGGCGCAAGCAGTGGGGTGTTTGCATGTGGCCGACCTAGACAGACCTTGGTTCAATCCCCTGGCATCCATATGCTCCCCCAAGCCAGGAGTGATTTCTGAGCACATAACCAGGAGTAACCCTGAGCGTCACCATGTATGCTCCAAAACAAACAAAAAATAAAGATAAATGAAATGATGATGTATCTAAAATGACAAGAAACAGACCCAGAAAGAGATTAAGTAGCTTTTCTTAAAAAAAAAAAAAAAAAGTTTAAAGCAAATTAATTTTGAGAATTGTTTAGACCTATTTCACTTTTTAGAGTACATTTTGTTTTTTGTTTTCAGTAGTGTTGAATAAGATATTGTATATAATTAGTTGTTCCCTTTCTTAGTTTTGTCTTGTCTTGTGGGGGCTTAGACTGGCTCTATGCTCAGAAATCACCTCTTTTGGGCTTCTAGAACCATATGAGGTACCAGAGATTAAGCCCCATCTTCAAGGTACAATACAAGCAGCCTTGCTGTGACGTCCCTCCATCCTAGTTGTTTCCTATAGTCAGCTTTGGGAAAAACTATAAGATAGGTACAAGATACTAAAATAAAAAGTTTTTCATTTGGGGGCCCGGGAGATAGCATGGAGGTAATGCGTTTGCCTTTCATGC
>PVKC010032684.1:0-14163 GCA_004027635.1 Crocidura indochinensis | reverse complement strand
GTACAGAGTCCAAGCTTGTTGAATATAATCAATATATATAATATAACCTGAGACTATATCACCTGAGACTTTTATGCCCATGTATTCTTTCCCCTTGATATCTATCAGAATGAGACTTAACAAGGTGTTTTATTTGTTCCGATATGAGTGAACTGAACTGTATACGACCAAGGGTGCTTAAGATTTTAACTTAGTATAAAAGATTCTTCATATGCATGTTCTAACTTACTACTTCAATTTTGAATGACATGTCTGAACAGACTCAAAGATTTTGTAAATCAACAAAGAACCAACAATTTATTGCTTTGTATTTTCTTTCTTTGTCAGACGATCACCCATGTGCAACCAACCATCCATCAACAAAGCCACCATAACAGGTAAGAAAACTCTAGGTACTTATTCTTTGGTTACCAATGAAGAAATCATATTTTCTAAGGTGTGTTTTATGTTTTCCATTGATCTCACAAGCTATTTCTTTAAATTATGTCTTGAAAATCTTTATGTCTGAACTTCTTTAGTAGGCATGGATGCCTCCAGTGGTGATTTGGGGGAACTGAAGGGGCCACTGTCAATGATACCTGGCCCAGCAGTTTGGGCTTGGTATAGTTTGGTGTGGAGTCTGGGATGCTAGAGGCCACCAAATTAGCTACCCAGAGTTCTCTGGGTGACTTTGTGATGTAGGAATTAATCTCTAGGCCTCATATATGCAACTCTACCTTCTAAGTTTGCTCTCTAACACTGCTAATGTATTATTTTTAAAACCCTATAAAGTATATGCCCTTACTATGTGTAATATCTCTGGGTATGTGTATTTTGAAAGAAAGTATTACCTTCAAAATTTTAATCATATGTTTTCATGTTATGTTAAATGAAAATAAAAGCAAATATAAAAGGCACCTTATTGGTTCATCAATATTCCAGTTATTTATTTGTACAAATGATTACTATTCCAGTACTCTTGATTTAGATCCAGAGTGAGAATACATTTTATTCGGTAAGGCAAAGATGAGATATTTTTACAGTAAAGAGAAACTCAGTAAGATTAAAGAAGATGTGTTTAATAAAACAAGTGGGACAAAAGATGTCAAGGTCAGGAAAATAAAATTACCCCAATTTATATTATATCTCTTTAGAAAGGGGATTGACCTCAACTGAACTAAAACAGAACAAGTGATCTCATTTTGCTAAACTTGAAACCGAACTTATTTAATCATATCTTGAAATCTCGGTTGACTCATTAAAATAATTGTCTGGAAAAGAAAGTCTATATTTTCTAAAATTATTACCAGAGGAAAATTAACATTGTATCCAAACTAGACCAATACATCATTTGATTCAAGTATCTCCCCTGAACTCCTCTAATGAAATATGCTGAGGAGCTTGATTTTTAGATTTTAGGAAGCACAATTTGCTTGAAACATAATTTCATCATGTCTAGTCAGCACTTCCCAGCTCTTTTTGCATGTCTATGAAACAGTGATTGGTGTCTTTCCTTTGTCCTAGTATCTTTTGAATGGGATTTGTTCTTCTATGAACATTATACCAGAGGTTCTGTTTTCTATTTTATCTTTTACGATCTGATTGATGGTGACATAGAGTTGTCACTTCCCAATATATGCCTGCGTTACAAGTTTTCATTTGATATTGATCAAAAGTTGAACAAAATCAGATTCCTATTAATTTTTACTTGTTTTCTATTAGTGAATGTGTGTGAGGGAGTATACATAGTCAGGTTTAGGATATCACATGACAGGGCTAAAAATCCAGGTTCCTCCAGGGCTCTCACTAAGCATCCTCTCAGTACTGCTGCAGGTACCAGTAGAGAGCATTTTTTCTTTCTTTTTTGGGTGGTGATGGTGGTGTTGGGCTATACCCAGCAGTGCTCAGGAGTTACTCTTGGCTCTGCACTCAAAACTTCACCCCTGGCAGACTCAGGAAACCATATGGGAAGCCAGAGATTGAACCCAGGTTAGTCCCAGGTTGGCTGCAGGTCAGCCATGTGCAAGGAATATGCCCTCCCAGTTGTGTTATTGCCAGATTATTGTCTCTAAAAAGATAGAGTGGTGAGGCTAGAGTGATAGAATAGCTGGTAGGGCATTTACCTTGCGCAGAGCTTACCTGGGTTCAATCCTTGGCTACCCATATGATTCCCTGACCCTGCCAGGAGTGATATATGAGCATAGAGTCAGGAGAAAACCCTGAGCACTGAGTTGTCTTTTCTGCTCACCCCCCCACCCCCCCCCAAAAAAAAAGAGGTGGAGTGGTGTTCCATAGCCAGGGCAGTTGTCCTTCTTACCTTGTGTCTTGCACTGATTCAAAGGTGAGTAGCTACACTTACAAGATACATAGTTGGTCTTAAATGTCTGTGAGACTCCAGAGCAGGACCCAGAAATGTTCGCATACTATTGGGGTCCAGAAGCAATCTCAGAGGTAAATGTGAGCTTATGCCTATAGGAATTAAAATTTGTAGAGGCTCATTTTGTATCCACCACCTCCTGACCTGAGGCCTAAGGACAATAAGGCTGCTGAAAGGTCTAGAAGGGAAACTAATTAACTGTCATTAACTGCCTAGTGCAGCTGTGTTTATCTCCAAGCACCACAGGAAATTAACTGACTAGAGAATAGAAGTCTGTTTCCTTGCATGAACAGAGCAAATCAAGGTGGAGGAGCCAAAAGGGGGTTAGGGAATGAGTACAGTAGTGGGGGAAGTTACACCTCTGAGCCCATTCTGAGAAAGTGGATCCCTAAAAATGAAAGCAATAATAAAGATGAAGGTGGAAATTTGGCAGCAAGAAGACTAGAGGATCAAAGGTGATACTTGTGAATCCCCTTATTCAATAACCGATGATTCAACCTGTGAGACTTTTCCCTTTGGTGAAGAAATTCAGCTCTATAGCTTTTTGGTGGTGCTGGGAAGGGTGGGGGAATGAGAGTAGTCAGTAGAGTCAGTGGGGCCTCTTCTAAGATGAGTTTGTGTTTATTACTTTTCTCTTCTTCAAACAAAACCACATAACTTTAACTATCTAGTCCCGCTTCCCAATTAGAGGGGGATGTAATGGAGGTACCATGACCAAACAGTTGTAAGATCACTAAGTAGTAAGCTAAGCACAAAGGGGACCACTCATTCTAGCAGCCC
Source organism: Crocidura indochinensis (assembly GCA_004027635.1). Taxonomy (NCBI): domain Eukaryota; kingdom Metazoa; phylum Chordata; class Mammalia; order Eulipotyphla; family Soricidae; genus Crocidura; species Crocidura indochinensis. Next base: position 11,027 of record PVKC010032684.1, on the reverse strand, counting down.
CAGGGGTGAGGGTGGAGGCTATGGGAGGCAGGACAGGAATGGGACAGAGGGAGGACAATTCGGTGGTGGGAATTTCCCTGACTCAATGTTAATATGTACCTAAAATATTACTGAGAACGAGATGTAAGCCACTATGATTAAAATAAAAATTATAATACTTAAAAAAAGAATATAAGTAAAATTAAAAAAAATAAAAGCAGTGTTTTCACAAGTGGATCATCCCATTCTCCAGGGATCATGAACCATTCCACAGGTCTTGGTTGCAATTTGATTGGACAGAGTGGACTCTTTGTCCATGCTTGAGTAAAGATGCTTGATTTTTAGGTTGGCCCTGAGGGATTTTTCTGACGGGAAGTTGGAAACCTCTGCCTAGAGGAGGGGACTAGCAGCACAGTGGTTCCCAAAGCTGCATTGGAGCTCAGCTCCAGGCCCTCCCTGCAATATAACTTCAGAAATCCTCCCTATTGGGGGTCCCTGTGAGGTGAAGTTCTGCCTGCTTATGTCTTCATGTTCTTTCACGGTAGCTATGTGGCCCTTGGTTTCTCTAGGTTTCTTTCTCCATGTATTAAATGGCAGTCTAACTTCATATATGGGGTGCAGATAATATTAGCTTCATAGAGTAAGCTATCAATACATCATTTTTATTCAGTTTTGTTTCTGTGACCCCATCGCTCATGTTAAACTACATATGAGAGAAAATATAAGCAAGAGAGCTGAAGAAAGAAAGATGGGGAATAGAGGAAAAGGATGAGTAAAAAGACATACGTCATCAGTTTGACCCTGCAGGATCATAAGAGTAGACTAATAGATCCTCAAAATAGTGCCTCAAAGTAAACACTCTTGGTGTCTGTCAGAATGGGAGCTCTTACTTAACATTGACGACTCTTACAGACATTGACGACTGTGATATGAAAATAAGAGATAATTTTTCAAATGTAAGAACTTGCTTTTGAGTCATAGCTCTTTAACAACAACAACAACAAAACTATAAATCTCCCATAAATCAATACTTTGAGGGTTTTTTTTTTAAATAAGAGATAAGAATTTCAGCTGTCAGGCTAGAAAGATAGTTCAGTGAATAAGGCACTTACTTTGCATATGGTTGACCCTGGTTCAATCGGAGCATTTCATATGGTCCCTGAGCACCACCAGGAATGATCCTTGAGCACAGAGCAAGGAGTAAGCACTTCTGTGTGTCTCCTCAGACATCTTACTCCCCATCAAAAAAGAAAACAAAAAAGCCTTCAGCCTCCTACACATTCACCTCCTTTCTAAAACTTTTTCTCATAGATATCAAAATACCTTCCCTCTTTTTTATTTCCATTAAATGTGTTTTAAAGTTTGGATTTTATATTTTTAAAGATAAAATATGTTAGCTATCTTCCATGTTTTATTTTCCAAACATAAAAATTTTAAAAGATCAAACTTTTAAAAATAAGTTCCCAATTGTATCTTTAAAACAGTCTTCCCAGTAAATGCTTTTTTTTTGTCCTATATCATAATGTAACCAAAATGGTGTATGTTTTGCAATATGAGTTCAAACACTAATTTATTTTTATTTAATCATTTGGAGCATTGAGAGATGAGTCTCTAACTTCTGAAACTGCTGCAAAAATTCAAGGAGATAACTTAAAAGTTCTTATACTTATCTGGAAACCACCCTTTGTAGAAAAAAATAGTCACTTTGGTACACCCATCATTGTGCTCAAGGCTTCTACTGCCTACTTGGATTTTTCCAGTGCTCCCTGTAGGCCAGTATTACCCACTTTAGAGAACAGACCTTATTTCTTTAAGAGATAATTAGCTAATTTTTTCTTTCAATAACCTTTTCCCATAATAGACTTTATTTTCCTTCTATATTACTTTAAAAATAATGAAAAAGAACAATGATGTGGTGTCACTTTTCTGGTATTTCATTTGATTTTATTGCAAACAGTAATATTGAATGCTCAGGAAGCCCTTAGAATGAGAGAATTAGGAGAGAAACTGAACAAAGGAGTGCTGAAACATGAGAGGGCAGCAAAGAGTCAGAGATACCCAAATCATGCCTGTGCCAGGGTAGAGTCTGATGATGGCTCATAGGGCACATTTAGTCCTTTGAGCATTTCATCTTCTAATAATGTAAACTCAAGGAATGTGTTCAGCAGCTATATGATGTGTCTTTGCCACACCCTCACGATGTCATTTTCCAACCTATTTCTTAATCCCATGCTTGTAGTCTCTTTATTTTTGGATTAAAGAGTTTTATACAAGAAAGCAACTCACAAAAATATGATGCAAACTTCTATATTTTAAAATGTGACAGTTGAAACCTTGTGAGAAAAATAGTCAAGAATAAATACAAAGGTTCAAGATTTCTTTTTCCCACGTCCAGTATCCTACAATCCTACCCATTATACTAGGACATGCTTCAGACCCACCCTCCCATGTTTTCGAGCAAGTAAATACTTTTACAGAAATACTCTTACAGTTATTAATTTCTGACTAATAGAGAACTATATTTTAATACATAAATAAAAAATTAGAAAGTATATGTACTTGCATCATAATTGACAAGTCTTTATAATTAGAGTTGATTTGCTATAGCCATTGATTGTTTCCCAGAGTAGCATTTTTCAACTATGTAATCCTCTGTGTGCCCACAGAATATTGCAAGGTTGAAAAATATATAAATGGGGCAGAGTAGGGGTTCAAGAAGCAATCCTAAGTTATCAGTGGGGAAAGGATGCACAAGAAAGAAACAATCTTTGGGAAAAGTTTGAGATATGGCATATAGAAATTCTTAGATTGATAAAGATTGGCTACCTAAGACAAAGAATTTCTGAAAATACAAGTTCTTTCCAATTAAATGAGTAGAGTCACCTGCTTCTTACCTGTAGAGGGAGACACCATGCAATGACATGCATAAACCAACACTTTAGATCCCAAAATTTTTTAATGCAAATATAATTCTTTTTCTGTGTATTCATAACCCCCTTTCAAATTAATTTATGGAAAATGGAATTTAATGAGATGGTAGGCAAAGAATTTAAAAAGCAAACTATTCAACTAACACTAATAAGACAAAAGATGATAAGAAGAAACTTAATTTTACCTAAGTATTGCCCTTCTAAAAAGGAATTCACTTTATAAAATCCAATGAGGTAAGATATAGTTAAGATATGTAACTGGAACAATATTTTTGTTATTATCTGGGCTAATCATGTACCACTTTGAGCATATTCAAGAAAGGAAGTTAAGCAACTATTTTATGGTGTCAATCATGAATTTAGCTTCTTACAAGGATCTGCATTTTTATTAGGGGCAACACCATGCAATGGTGCAATACTCAGTGGTTACTCCTGGCTCTGTGCTCAAGAATTACTCCTGGTAGGCAAAGAAGACTATATAGGCTGCTGGGAGTTTACCTGTCATGTATAAGGCAAGGACCTTACCCTCTGTACAATCTTTTTGACTGCAACATGGCTTTTTCAGGGAGAGGGGTCGGCCACACCCAGTGACACTCAGGGGTTATTCCTGACTTTGCACTCTGAAATCACTCCTAACTTGGGGGCCGTCCTAGGCTAGCATGGACAAGGCAGATGCCTTACTACTTGCACCACCACTCCAGTCCCAGCTTTGACTTCTTAATCTGTGTATGTGCTTGTGTGTACAATATAAACAAATGATATGTATAATTTTAAAAACTAAGTATGTGAAGTATAACATTAGGGAGGCAGAGGGATCTAAGTAAATGGAATATGTAAGACTGGTGGGCATCATGTGTAAATCAGGCCACAAAACAGTTATGACAGGGAAGGGACCATTATGACCAAGGTAGTTGGAAATGATCACTATTTTATTCATGACATAACAATATTGCAAACCACAGTGGCTAAAGGAAGAAAGGAAGAAAGAGACAGAGAGAGAATGTCTGCCATATAGTCAGGCCAGAGGGAAGGCAGAAGGGAAACTAGGGATACTGATGGTGAGAAATGTGCATTGGTGAAGGGATAACTGTTGGACTTTGTATGACTGAAATTCAGTCATGAACAGCTTTGTAACTATGTATTTCACAATGAGTTAATTTAAAAAACTTTAAATGAAAAAGAAAATCTGTGTCAGTAATAAACATAGAGCTTAGTTTCTAGACTATATTAAATGTCACTTTTGATTATTCTAATACTATATGTTTTGTCAACACATATTTGCTATGTAATATGTCTATCATGTAGTAAGATTGGTGTTAGAAATAAAAAAAAAGTGAAGAATGACTACTGGATTCAAGGAACTTACAATCAGAATCAAAGAATCATGAATAATTTATATACATATGCCATAGTTAAAACATTCAAATGAATGTATTTGAGGGGGGAATACATGTTTTCTTACCTAAGGAAGGTTTCCTGTTGAGTTTTGAAGAACATAAGATTAGGAAGATCACCTTAAAACAAAGAACTAGAAAGTGGGACTGGAGCAATAGCATAGTGGTAGGGCAATTTACCTTGCACGATGCCACCCAGGCTTAACTCAGGTTTGATCACCAGCATCTCATATGATCCCCCAAGCCTGCCAGGAGTTATTTTAGAGTGTGGAACCAGGAGTAGCTCCTGAGCAGTGCTGGTGTGTCCCCACCCAAAATAGAAAGAGTAAGATATGGATGCATAGAAACGGCTCACATCTAGAAGTTAGAATTGGCAAAGTCAAAAATGTGCAGGAAGGAAAAAAATGTGTGCAGGAAGGAGTCAGTGTAGGTCCAAAGAAGGTCTAAGAGTAGATTATGGCAATAACATACAGAGTATTAGGAACCAGTGTAAATAATGGTGGGCTTTATTTTATGGTTATTGAAAATTATCATTTTTAAGCAATAGAATATGTATGTATTTAATAATAACAAGATTGGAGGCTGTATAGAAAATGGAATGAAATGAAAAAGATTAGAGGCAGTTCCTTACTCTTTAGAAAATTGTCATAGGCTAGTGCACAATGAAAAAAAGAATACTTGACCCTGAACAGTGCTTTGATATTGGAAGTAGATATAAACTTGGGGTGGGAGAAGAAAAAAAAAAGAATAAACTTAGAGCTCTTTTTGAAGATAAAGGTTTTTTTTTTTTTTAAAGTTAGTAGTTGGTTATATTTAAGTGCGTTTGTTGGCAGGGAAGTAAAAATTGAAGTTCCGCACCCAAATTTTCACACAGCATTGTATATATGCATAAAAGGCTGAAAACAGCTCAATACTAAATAATATCTGAATTCTACTTAGGCATAATTTAAAAATATGTTAGAAAATTATTTTAAGGTAGAGAAATCCTTTTAATTTAAAGAAAATATGTTAAAGTGTCAAGTGGGTACTTGACACAGACTTCATGCATTTTAATTATTATAAGGATTTTATTTTGCATATTTTATATGTCGAATAGAAAAGGCATATACATTTCGAATTTTATATGAACCAGTGACAAGCATGTAGATTACTTTTTTGGATTCAACTATCTCCCATTATACAAATGTAGTAGTAATATACTACCTAATATATTTTGAGATGAAGGTGGCATGGTGGAGCATTAACTTTTTTTCAAATAATAATAATACCCCTTGGATAGGACAGCATTCTATTCATTGATTCTGAAAAATGCATTTGTCTTAGTAGCAGTTGAGTCCACTGAGCCACATCCCTCCCCTCCATTGATTATTCAGCCAGTGACATAACCGTTCAATTATCTTCCAAGTGATGTGAAAAGCTACCATGAAAACAGAGGCTCTGTGGTCACTTAAAATGTACTATAATCTGCATTCCTTTCTTACAAACTTTAGTTACAGAAGGGTGAATTCCCCATACCTGTCTCACCAAAGAAATCCTCTAGAGATAGCTGAACATAAACACAAAAGGATTGATACTGAGCTCTTAAAGAATGGAATCACCGTGGGTGGGGATCTCAGGGTCAGTATTATTAAGATATATTTCCAGGCGAATTATTTTGTTAGGAGGATTTGACAGAATAATGGAATACAGAATGAAGTAGGGAGCTAGGGAGTGCTGCTGTGTATGTACAGTGTTGCCATTAAGTTGCCAGTAATTTGTTGGGAAAGCAGCATCTTTCTGGAAAATGTATACTAAAGCCACCCACACTCCCAGCTCATAAACAATGCTGTCCAGGGCAAACAAGATAATATGTGTGAAGTGCTCTGTGATTAGTGGAAGGATATACAAGGTGATATTATTATCTGTGCTGTCTTCGTCATCACAGTCGTCATCACCTGAGCCTTCTAGCTCTTATCTCTCAAACTGTGTACAAGATTTGAATGAAACCAGCTTGTGCCTCTCCTTGAAGAAAATTAATTATCATGCTCACATTTGTGCATGGGGTGGGAATGAGTTTGGAAAATGTAATGTTGCTAGCTGTATTCTTCTAGTCTTCTCAGTCACAGGACTCAGTTGCTTAAAAAACAAGAAAGAATCACAAGGGTGCATTCTTAAGTTACTCCCTTTATCCACAAAATTTTTCCCACCCATTCTGCCTTCAAAAATATTCTAGGCATATTCAGAAATGCAAGACTGTGGTAGAGCAAAACAATTAAAATTCCTTTGGGTCTAATTTGCTGAATTTTACTGGTCAAATGTACACTGAATTATTTAACTCTGGGAAATAAGTGAAGAATGTAGTCATAGCATGCCTTCAGAATCTCAGAGGGTGCTTGTTGAAAGTCAGTTGCATATAATAATAGTATGAATATTAATAAATGTGAACATTTTGGATACTTTTTAATATTAACTCTCAACAGGCAAAGTTCCTTTAAATCTTATAATAACCTAATTTGCAGCTACAAATGACAAAATAGAGAGTCTGACCCTGATGCAAAATGTTGTCTTCACTCCCTTTGGGACCCAGGGTGAGACCACAGGAGTTGGTGCCCTGTCATTTCATGTGCTCTGTTCAGGTTGTTTCTGGTCTTATGTGGCCTCATGAGCATCGAAGAGTGTAATCCTGCAGCCCCTGCCTCAGCACTACTAGGTATATAGTCCTGGAGGGTCCCAAATAGGGGTGGCACTAATGGCTTGTGGTTGTGGTCCTGGAGGTCCCCAATTGCAGAGCTAGTGCAGCACTACATCACAAAGTCCTAGAACTAAACTGTTGGCCCACCTGATTGGCCAAGTTGTTCTTTTTTTTTTTTTTTTTTTTTTTGGTTTTTTGGGTCACACCCAGTGACGCTCAGGGGTTACTCCTGGCTATTCGCTCAGAAGTCGCTCCTGGCAGGCACAGGGGACCATATGGGGAACCGGGGGATCGAACCAAGGTCCGTCCTAGGTTAGCGCAGGCACCTTGCCTCCAGCGCCACTGCCCGGCCTCGCCAAGTTGTTCTTAGATCTTGTGACACTATTGGGAGATCATTCCCACTCCCCACAAAAGAAAATATTCATTCTGTTGTCATCTCTTGTCCACACTGCTTTTTTCTAGATTTTTTTTCTTTCTGGCAACTCCTAGCCCTCTTCCTCAGCATCTTTCTTTTTCTTCATTGCGAAGGATGAAGGGCACATGAGGAGTCTGGGCTGTGTGTAATGAATGTAGGAATAGGATGTGAGGAAGAATAAGATTTGTGGGTATACTAAGACCATTCTGAAAAGCTGCAGGGGTTAGTCCTATAAGCCAGGGTTGAATCCCTGCTGATTCTGAAAGATTGCTTCAGTTCTGGCAATTGTCTCTTGATTCCATTGAGTCAAGCATCTGTCATCACCTGAGTGTTTGGGGTAGAAGCCTTATCCAGGAATAGGCCTTTACCTGTGTAAGAGAGAATAAAGGCCAGGAGAAAACTTCTGAATGCTGGGGGTATAGCAGTGCTTATAGCTCAACTTTCCCCTAACTTCTAGAGCTCTCACTGGTTAGAAGAAAAAGTCATTCATTTGAGGAGAAAGAGCCTTTACAGAGAAGCAATGTGATGTGCATCTTCTCTTTGGTTTTGGGTCTTTTCATATCTGTTACTTTCTTTGTAATCATTTCTAGCCAGAAATTTCCTAACTTTGGATCCCTTAAATACGTTTCCTCTAGATATTTCTTTTTGTCATTACTGAACATTCTCTGCTTTCTACTGTTTCTTTTTTATGATTTTTGACCCTATTAGCGCATGGGAAGCTATATTCCACATTCTTGGCAAAACATATGGTTGAGTGTGAAATAAATTTTTCTGAATGTATTTAATGATGGTGGTAGCAGTGAGTATATCACACACTTGGAGAACCACATGGTTCCTGAAATATAGCCCTGGGATCACACAGGAAAGATATGTGCTCTTCATTTGAGCCAAATTCCTAGCCCTAGATTTGTTTCTGATATTTGTATTATCATATACAGAAGGTTCCATATAGGAAAAATTTCATTTTTATGCCTTGGATTAGCTCTTTCACTCATTCAGTTTGTAGGATGTGAAAGTGCCTGCTTAGGTTCTGGGGACCTGATAGGCATTTTACTTTTTTTATTTATTTGTGGATTTTAGTCATACTCAGAAATGTTCAAGGATTACTCCTGGCTCTTTACTGAGAAGTTATGCCTGACAGTGGTTGAGAGCATCTTGAATACCTGAGATTAAACCTGGTTGGCCATGTTCAAGGCAAGGAAAAGTAGAGGAAAGGCATGAAGGAGGAAGTAAGTAAGTAGATATCCACTGCCCCAGTACCAGGCTGTATACACCGTGGCTTATTTCTCTTAGATACTAGAAAGAGACTAGGGCATTCCAGTTCACAAATGTAGGGGAGAAAAGTAGCACAAGAAATCAAAAGACAAAGCAGAAAATATGGGACTGTTTTTCAAGTTGGCAAGTTGGAAAAAATAAAAAGAGACAGATTGTGGAACTGAGATTGCAAAGAAAAGGGATTGTGAGTCTCCCAGATGCATGAAGGCACAATGCATTAATTATGGAGACTGGATCTCCATTGGCAACCTTTTGGGGGAATGTAGGGGTGGAGGATGAACCACACCTGACAATGCTCAGGTATCAGTCCTTGCTCTGTGTTCAGGAGAGGATGCCATGTGGAGAATCAAATTGTGTCCAGCTCCATATAAATCAAGGGCCTTAACCTTTGTACTCGGTCTCTGGCTCCCATTTGTTCTGTGGGTTTTTATCTTGAAAAAATTTCCAAACTGTAATAAGTTTTATTTGATTCTGATGTACAAAACGCAACTTACGTAGAGGTGGAAGAGCATCGAAGGGCTCCAAAGTCAGACAGTCTGTGTCCTTGCTCACTAATGCATGGCTTTCAAAGTGAATGGGGTCACTTAGTGATTTCACAAAAATTACTATTACTGTATTTGCTAGATAAATATGAATAATCATAATAATTATTCCATATTAATTTTGAGGATTACATAAGAAAGATCCATGTAAAATATGCATTGTCTTCAGAATATAATTACATGTTAAGAGGCATTTAAAAAGTGTGTTCTATGTTGAAAATACAGCAAAAACTACTCTTAGACCTGATGTATTGTTCAATCATTGAGCCTCAGAGTCAGTCATTTGTGTAAATTGTCCATTATTTTAGTCCTGCCAGTGTTGCTAAAAGTATTTGGAAAATGACTTTAGAAACTATTTATAGGTAACACAAGAAAAACCTGCTTTACCATCATACTTCCCCTTTAACCAGAGAATATTTTCTGGTGTGTCTATTTTTTGTTTTGGAGCCATACCTGGCAGTGTTCAGGAGTTACTCCTGGTTTTGTTTTTCAAGAAATATTCCTGGCTGGCTTGGAAACCATATGGGATGTCCAGTTGTGAATCTGGGTTTAGCTGCATGCAGGGCAAATGCACTGCTCACTATACTATTCTTCCGGCCCCAGAAATATTCTTTTCACTGTCTTTATCAATCCTAGAATTAAACAACACATCTAATTAGTCGAGGTAGCCTAATTTTAGAAATAAGACCATTGCAAAGTTGCATTTGAACTTGGAAAAGATGAACTCTGAAGGCAAATCTGAGTGTTACAGAAACTTTAAAGTGGTAGTTACATATGGAATAAACAAATAAAACAAATAAAGAGGTTTTTAGGTTATGCACTGACAGATTTGAATTTTGATCAGTTTGCAATGGAGCTAAAGGAACAATCTTTAGATGTTTTGTATTTATTTATTTAAAGCCATACTTTGAACAGTATTTTTCCACAGATTCCCATGATCAGGTTCTGTTCCTAGAAATTGCTGGAGAGTTATTAGAAGTCAAAAAGAAGAATACCAGTGTTTCAAAGCTAAGTATCCAAGGGATCCCGAGTTCTCATTATTTCCTCATAAAGCACAACAGAAGAATTTAATCTGGCATTTTGTCATTATTTTTCACTAAGTCTGTTCAATTATTACTGGGTATTTAAGATATTTCGCATTGTGTTCTCTGAGGGCTCCTACAGTTTTCTCCCAGGCTGGCTTTTAACATCCCCAGAGATAATATGTCAGGAATATTTCCTGGTGGAAATTGAAGAACAACATGCTAATTTAACAAAAATGGAGGTTAGTGGGAGAATATTGAAAGAATAGGTACCTGCCGTACTTGCGCTAGCCTTGGACAGACCGTGGTTCGATCCCCTGGTCCCCCATATGGTCCCCCAGGCCAGGGGCGACTACGGAGCGCATAGCCAGGAGTAACCCCTGAGCATTACTGGGTGTGGCCCAAAAACCAAAATAAAAAGAAGAAGAAGAAGAGGATACCTTACCAACTAATGATAAGACAAAAGCAGAAGACCGGTCACACTTTGGGCTGTGCAAAAGCCAAGAACGTCATCTACAGAAGACTGGTGGATAGAAACACGGCTGGGCAATATGTAAGGTGGGACCAGAAAGAAAACCCTAGTCTAGGGTTTGTCCTACGATCTGCACAACAACCATGATCTCTAATTCCAGAAACCTGAATGAGACAATTGCAACTGAACAGGTCTTCAGAAAACATAACAATAGACAATATCCCAGGCTACACCTGAGGATCAACGCAAGGCCCAAGACCACCAACCCCAAAGGACAGATCAAAATGACACTGAGGAAACAGAACTTTTGAAATCACGAACAAAGAC
>PVKC010032683.1:0-14171 GCA_004027635.1 Crocidura indochinensis | reverse complement strand
GGGCCACACCCGGTAACGCTCAGGCTTACGCTATGAGCTCAGAATTTGCGCCTAGCTTGGGGGACCATATGGGACGCTGGGGGATCGAACCTAGGTCTGTCCTAGGCTAGCGCAGGCAAAGCTGGCACCTTACCTTTAGCGCTACCATGCAGGCCCCAGAAGAGCCAAATTAAAAGTGTAAAGAGCCAACATGTGGCTCGCGAGCCACAGGTTGCCGACCACCGTGCTAGATCACAAAAGAGGGCTTCCCAGAAGACCTGACTCAGAAAAAATCACCACAGGATTCCAGCAAGATAACCTCGTAATGTACTTGCCAAGCAGCTGGCCAAATGTGCAATTCCATTAGCCTCACCCTTACATTCCTAACCATCACACAGGGGCTTCAAGAGCTCAGGATCTATTCATTTATTTACTCATCGATTTACAATAATCATAAGTCTTGGGGTTGGAGCTATAGCACAACAGATAGGGCATTTGTCTTGCATGTGCTTAACCAGAGTTCCATCTCCAGCATCCCATATGGTCCCCCAAGTCTGTAAGGAGAGATTTCTGAGCACAGAGCCAGGAGTAACCATGAGCACCACTGGGTGTAGCCTAAAACAACAACAACAACAACAAAAGTCTATTATGAGTCAGGCCTTATTTTCTATACTGGATAACTGAAGAGACAAATATTAAAAAGGAAGGCACAATATTGTGCAAGGAAGGAAGGGAAGGTCTACAGAAAACAGGGGCTTAAAAGATGAAAAAAAAAAGAGAGAGAGAGAGAGAGATCAATCCCCTTCTAAGTTTAATCCAAACCCACCTCTAAAATCCGGCCTCACTTTCCTCATTCTCCTCCCAGAAAGACCCTGGCTGGCCGTGATCTGAACTTCAATGTGTCCAAAATGAACTATCACCATTCCTGAGCGATTATCTCTGTCCCTTCTTAATCTTTCATTTTTCAGACGTTTGAGCATTAGTTTCTGCCTTGTCAGTTCAGTTGAATTTTTATTTGCTAAAATGTATCCTACAATGGCAAGCGAGTTTAATCTCGTTAAACAATGGCATCAAAGAATTCAGATATATAAAAGACATTTAACAGATTTAATAGAGGTTCAGACCTCTAGCCTCGGGCAGTTAATATAAGCTAAATTGTAAGGAAGAAACAACAGGAGCCTGGGAAATTATGTGACTTGCCTGAGGCAGAACTACTTAAAAAAGGAGATCTAGAATTCAGGTCTGCCTGCAAACACAGCCTTTCCTAGCGGGGCACTCCGAGCCACCCCACTTCAGCTGATTGATCCCTTTTACAAAGAGGTCTCAAATTCTGCATCTCGCAAACAGGATAAACTAGAAATGGTCTCCCAAATGAAAATGTATATGTAAACCCCAGATTGTGCGCCTAAAACAAATCTTCTCATTCCAGTCCTCTGGTTCATGATTTGGTCAAGAGTTTAATGTCATCAAATTTGCAGAGGTTGGGGATGGAGTGAAAAACATTTTAAAGTTTTTAAGTCTGCTTCTTTGCTCTAGAAAACCATCTACTGAACCAACAAAAATTAACAAAAAAAAAAAAAAAAAGAAGAAGAAGAAGAACGTTTTTTTAAACATGGTGCTTTAACCTAAAGTCTGCAGTGGAGGATTGAACACAATTACCAACATGCAGTTCTGGTCACACCAAAGACCCTCTAGGGCAGTGGTTGGCAACCTGCAGCTCGCGAGCCACATGTGACTCTTTACACTTTTAATTTGGCTCTTCTGTTTGCTTGACAGCCGCTCCAAGAGTCAGGACTGCTCCTAGCCTGTCAGTGTGCGCCCTGTGTGGCTCTCAAAATAAATTTCAATCGTGGTTTTGGCGAGCTTTGGCTCAGTTGAAAAAAAAAAGGTTGCCGACCACTGCTCTAGGGCATAATAATTTCTCCAGAAGTCCATTGAATCCCTCCTGTTTCCTGCAACCTACCCATCATCTTCCAAAGTTTTTAAAATTGTTTTGTGTTCTTGGTAAACCTCTGTGTCTAAAGGGCCTCACCAATGAATTTATGTTGCTGGATTTCAACAATTTCTCTTCTGATGAATTAAACTTTGCATTTCTCCTCAAGGGAGTATATATCTCTAAGGAAAACTACAGAATGGTGGAGGGGGGAGGCACATAGGAAAAGGCGCTTTGGTGGTGTCCAAATCAAAATGAGCAACTCTCTGGACTTCAGGATCTGTAACCAGAAGTTCAAGTATATTTTCAAATGATTTAGTAACCTGCCTTAAATTCTCCGTACCTTAAAAAAAAAATAATAATCCTTCGTACTTTGTCCAGCTTCCCTTTGGTTGTTTATTTCCAATAAGAGAAACTTAGCTATGACTTCTCAATTCTGCAATGTTAAATGAACATCTATGCAGGTTTATAGAAAACCTCATCTTCTCCTGGACAGCCAAATTCCTGAGGAGCATATATGCAACAGAACATACTGTTATTCTGTCCAGAGTTAATTATATTGAATCAATGAAAGCCAGGCTCTTTCTATCCACAAGTGGCTGCACTAAGAGCTAAGATAAATGCCAAGATTCATTCCTTTATATACCTTCCTCCAAATGAATTCCTAATCTAACCCAGAGAACATTATATGCGGTAAATAAATAAAATTTATATAAGAATTGAAAAAAGAAAAGCCCTCAAATCAATAGAAGAGATGTGACAACAAACAGTTTACATTTGGGAACTATGGTGCAGACACTGCTGAAAGTCCTCTAGAAGTTTTGGAAGGGAAGAAAGATGTGTGCTGGGTGATGTGGAAGGAAGTGATCTCTAGTGGGGTGTGAGGGAACAGATGCGTCGATAGGAAGGGTGATAGATACTATGAACTTAAGTCTGAAGGTGAGAAATGGCCCAGGTAAGGGGTCAAAAAGTCATGAGACACAAGTCTTTACAAATAGCCAATGGGTGAAATCAGAAGCACCTCTGATAATTGACCTAGTACTCTGTCTTCTTAGGTTTGAAATAAACAATGATCATTAGCATCAACTGAGGCCTCAAGTCAACATTCCCAAAGTAAGCCCAAGGAAGTGTAAATAGTGAGCAGCCTGCAGGCTCTCCACAAAATCTCTGGACAGACCCAGGAAGAAAGGAAAGCTAGCCCAGAGAACACACTGGAGAAATTCAGATTCACAAAGAGTAAGGAAGCTCTCAAGCACAGTGGACCACATTACATTCTCTTGTCCTACTGCCAGTTTACAAATTCTTCTACTTTCTTTCAGTGTCTGATATTGTCACACTAACTTCCAAAGATGATATCAACTGAATGGCTTAGAAAGGCCCCTGATCTACTTTTCATTCTTTGCTCCCATTAGAGCTACGTGGGATGTGCATCCCCTCATCAGCATCCCCCTAGAACTGCAATATCAGGGTAGGGAGAGAGAACTGGGATCCAGCTAATCCCTCAGTAGATTGCCTCAGAGCCTAAGCCACAGAATTGTGGGTTTTCAACAATAAACAAACTGACCCATTCCCTCCTCTACTAGTGACTCCAGCAGCGCGGTCAGAAAAGATGAGAGCAGAGCACCACTTTCCCCAATGGACTGGGCAGGTCTGTCTCCATTGCTCCATCCCAAAGCAGATTCATCTCTCCCACACACACACACACCATTTCCCAAGACACCAAGTAATTCAACAGCCTCAGTCCCCCTGGAGGCACACTGAAAGAGGGTTTTGTTTTCCACAAAAAGGGAAATTGAGGTTTCTGTGGTGCAAGAGAAGGATGTAGAATAAGCCACGGAATGGTTTATTCAAGGCCTGACCCCTCCCCAAAGCCACATTAGTATTAGAAGAGAGACCCAACCCTTTCTGATTCAGGCAGCCTTGCACCAGCCAGTGCTCCAGGAAAAGAGAAAAAGCTTCCCTGGGTGCCACCGGATGGGATAAGGGACAAGGAAGAGGAGGTCACAGTCTCCCTTGTTCCTGGAGCAATAGAAGCTAGCACCCAGTTTGATCAAACCACCTAGGGCTTCCCTCTCAGGGCTGGGGGTAGCTATCACCATCAGGGCTTGTTATTTGAGCCTGGCCCAGCTGACTTTTCCACTGACACCCCCACTTACAAGTTAATTATTTACTGATCAGAGTTTCAGCTTGGCTCAGTCTTTCGGAAAGAGTGGGGTGGGGGTGGGGAGAGGGTTGTGTGGCTCTTAGGGAATAGGAATTGTGCTGATAGGAGAGTCGAAGTATCCTTCTCTGGGAAAAGTAGGAAACAACATCAGAACCCCTCCAAAATGCCCATACCTTTCTTCCTTTTAGTCCTAGCTAGAACTTTCTTTCTTTTGGTCTCATCCAAGTCCAAAATTAGAGATGCTCCCAGTCCAGGAGCTTTCTCAGATTAATTTTTTTTCTTCAAAATAAAACAGAAATCTGACTCTGGGGCTGGACACAGAGATTGTCGTACATCACAAAGAATGAGAACAAACAGTGCTGGCGGGGATGTGGAGAGAAAGGAACTCTTATTCACTGCTGGTGGGAATGCCATCTAGTCCAACCTTTATGGAAAGAGATATGGAGTTCCTCCAAAACCTGGAAATTGAGCTCCCATATGATCCAGCTATACCACTCCTAGGGATATACCCTAGGAACACAAAAATACAATACAAAAAACCCTTCCTCACACCTATATTCATTGCAGTGCTATTCACAATAGCCAGACTCTGTAAACAGCCAAGATGCCCTTTAACAGATGAATGGCTAAAGAAACTGTGGTACATATACACAATGGAATATTATGCAGGAGAGATGAAGTCATGAAATTTTCCTATACATGGATGTACATGGAATCTATTATACTGAGTGAAATAAGTCAGAGGGAGAGAGATAGATGCAGAATAGTCTCACTCATCTATCTGTTTTAAGAAAAAATAAAAGACATTTTTACAATAATCCTCAGAGACAAAGAGAGGAGAGATGGAAGGTCCAGCTCATAGTATGAAGCTCACCACAAAGGTGGTGAGTGCAGTCAGAGAAATAACTACACTGAGAACTATCATAACAATATGAATGAAGGAAGGAAGTGGAAAGCCTGTCTAGAGTACAGGCGGGGGTGGGGGGGGAGGGAGATTTGGGACATTGGTGGTGGGAATGCTGCACTTGTGAAGGGGGTGTTCTTTACATGACTGAAACCCAACTACAATCATATTTATAATCAAGGTGTTTAAATAAAGATATTAATTTAAAAAAAAAGAAATCTGGGGCCGGAGCGATGGCACAACAGTAGGGTTTGATTCCCTGGAGTCCCATATGGTCCCTCAAGCCAGAAGTGATTTCTGAGCTCATAGCCAGGAGTAACCCCTGAATGTCATCGGGTGTGGCCCAAAAAAGAACAAACAAACAAATCAGAATCTGCAGGATTCCCTAGTCCAGGTTTGTCAGAGTTGGGAAGTACCCAGGTAACAGGGGAGCTGCTTCTGGAGTAAGGAGCTAGAAGGGCCTGGCCCTCACCAGAAGCTGTTTCCCAGCAGCAGGGCAGGTGTTGATTTACATGTCTGAGCAGTGTGAGTGCCAGGAAGGGAAATAGTGGTGCCAGCCACAGGAACCTGGGCCACCCCTCTGGGCCAACTTTTCCTGGAGACCCCTCCATAAAAGGAAAGGAAAAATTAGTCTTTTGGCTTCAGGTTTCTGAAAGACCTGAACTGCTCTTGTTGGTGGACAGAAAGGCTGTCCAGCATGTCTTTTATAAGTAAATGACTTCACTGAATTAAAACTTCCAGAAGGCGGCTGTCAGCAGGGAAAATTGCAAAGAGCAAATTTACCAAGCATGAACCACATATAACACGAATTCCTCGTCCAAAGTGCCAGGGACCTTGTATCATGAGAAAAATTCATCTACCTGTTTGTATGCAGACTCAGGCTTCCTCTTCACTGGGTACCTGCTCAGGATCCCCAGGTTCTCAGAGCAATGTTGGGAACTGCTCACTCAGGCTTAAAAGTGATGAGGACTGAAGGCAGGCAGTGACTAGAATCAAATGGGAACATGTCAAAGGAGCCATAGCCTGTTGATCCGCAAGAAACAGAAAGTAAATTCATTTCCAAGAGTACCAGACTTTGATACAGTTTGACAAAGTCAAGACTCATGATGAAGCTGTGTGATTGGCCCTAGAAGGCTTCTCTCAGTCTAAATCCTTCATGCTGAGTTCAGAGCCACTTAACACTCAAACTCAAACAGGAACAAGATGCTACAATAGTTCTAGGCATTACTAACAGCCTCAGAGCACACAGTTCAACACACGCACACACACACACATACACACACACACACACACACCAGCCACCAGTAACTTGTGATAAAATATGTCAGAATGGAATCAGACCAGACACAGCAAAGGGATAAGGTTAAGGCACTCAGCAGATGCTATAGAAACTGAAACTTTTCAGGCTAAGTAAACCAGATGACAGCAACAATTCTCATGAAGTCTACACTAGTCCTGGGCTTCTTCAAATTCTTCTACCCATGATCCCCTTTTACCCAAGAAATACTTCACAGGCCAGTGCTGCCAGAAACACCTTGGAATCATGACATGGTTGATTCTGCATTAATCTGGGGTCAGTGTGTAATCAGAAACTTGCTACTGTAGCCAAGCTTTTCATGATCCCACATTCAATTGTAAGAATACATTTGGGGTCATGACCCACAGTTTAAGAAGCAAAGCTCTACACAGATATGAAAGATTTTAGTCCATACTAGTTTCCTGTCAACCAGTTAATCGAAATTTCCTATTTGACAAATGAGGGAAATGAGGAGGGAAGACTATGTATTTACTGAATGGCAGATACCAGACCTGACCATGCTGCTCTAGTTGATAAAGGGGGGACGTGTGTTTGTGTGTGCAATAGGAGGGGGAGATAGAGAATTATTTCTAATCAATAATAATTCATATTAGGATCTTGGTCTAATAGTGATCCCCAAAGTAGGTGAATCTTTACTGCCCCATTCTCCTTCTGAGTGCAAGAGATGTCCAGGAATTATCCAGGGAGATGTTAGTGGCCACAAAAAAGGTCACTTTCTGTTTATTCATTTCTAGGAGGACACTAAGAGAATTCTTTTATTTTCTGGTTGGTTTTGTTTGTTTGTTTTTGTTTTTCTTCAGAAAAGTAACAGTAGGACAAGAAAACAGAGCATCTCCAGTCTGATGGAATAAAATACAAAGTCAGCATGATCAGAACTTAATTATGGGTCAAAGTTTTTCTAGGGTTTGTTATATGAAAATGAAGTTGGAATTAGCACCTGGGCCTTGAGAGTCCTAGTTGGTCCTCTGTCAGGTACTAAATCAGACTACTTCAA
The DNA here is from genome assembly GCA_004027635.1 of Crocidura indochinensis. Taxonomy (NCBI): domain Eukaryota; kingdom Metazoa; phylum Chordata; class Mammalia; order Eulipotyphla; family Soricidae; genus Crocidura; species Crocidura indochinensis. The sequence goes on along the minus strand of PVKC010032683.1, from coordinate 6,879 downwards.
AACTCTGGCCATCTCATAAAGCTCCCTATTTTGTCAGAAGCATATTAATTTAATAAGTGGTCTCTATCTCCTGTGACCATGGACAACAAACAAGATGTTGACAGATCTTAAAATCTGGCCTTGTCTTTATGACTTACTTGATCAATAGAAGTGACATGGAAATGCTGAGGTTAGCGCCTAAAATGTCTCATATCTCCTATCCAATTCCCCTCGAAGAATAACATTGAAAAGTCCAACTACCATGAGACTGTCATGCTATGAGGAAATTCAAGTCAGTCATATTGAGAGTTTTTATAGAGAAAGAAATGTCTCAGTAGTCCCAGCACCCTGGTAGAACCAGACACACCAGTTGTTCCATCTAGCCCTCTTATATGCCCAATGGACATGACATAGAGAAGAACAAAGCAACCAGCCAACAGTGAAAAATTAGGTCCCAGTCACGGGTCTGGCAAACTCATGGAGTCTCAATCTCTCAACTTCTAACTTCCTGATACTCAAGTTACAGGGATGAGCCATCACACCGTGTTCATCCAGAACATGATTAAATGCCTGACGTTTTAAGGTTATTATGTTTGGGGATGGTTTGTGAACTAAAAATAATTAAGAACAACTTCTTTCTCTTCCATGAAGGGGTGAAGCACAAGCCAATCTCCTTTTTTTCTTCTTGGTTTTTGAGCCACACCCGTTGACGCTCAGGGGTTACTCCTGGTTATGTATTCAGAAATCGCTCCTGGCTTGGGGGTGACCATATGGGACGCCGGGGAATTGAATATCGATCCGTCCTAGGCTAGCGCTTGCAAGGCAGATGCCTTACCTCTAGTGCCACCACTCCAGGCCCCTGAACCTCTCTTCTTATACCACTTCCCTTAAGCAAGTCCTATTCAACATGTGTTTAGGGACTGAAACTCAGTACTTATCATGCACCAAGATCAGATAATACCTAACCAGCCTTACTATTTATTGGTTCTAAAAAAGTTCTATGATGATTCTTCAGAAAGTTGACTGATGATGCAAGGCTACATTTTATAGTTAAGCTTCTGGTAGGATTGAGCTCTACTACAGTTTCTGTGATCTGTTCTTCTGATTTCACAATTCCACTCAAAACTCTATTCCAACAGTGACCAATGTTGCAAAGTTTGTGTTACCAAAACCACATGCTCCTGGGGACCTCTTGGGGTTTCTCTTGCTTTAACTGGATCACTCTCCACAAAGACATTTTTCCTCCACATTGATTTCTGCAATCCTCTAGGCTGTCTTCACAGCCCTCAAACTACATATTACCCAGGCAGATAAAGCCACATTCCCATTTCAATTTTTCACAGATGCCATACTTCAGATACTCTTCAGAAATCAGGCTACCACATTCTGCCCCATGGGTACCCTTCTAGACTCTTGAAACTCAACAAAAATCCCACTGAATTGCCTTAGAATCCTTTCCTCAAGCCAGCCTTTCTTTAAAAAGGGTGCTATTCTTTTATCTAGAAGGCAATTTAAGGTCCCCCTTTCAATCAACAACTAAATCCCACTAACCTCTAAATCCTACACTTACTACCTGTGTAATGCATTTTGAATTAATTCATTTCTAATAATGCCTTCAGTAACTAATGTTTCAGGTTTCTATCATTTCTCACGTAGATCATGTCAAAACTGTCTAACAATCCTTCTTTCCTCAGCCTCTTTCCTCTAAGATCTGCTTTCCACATGGCTCTCCCTGTGACCCTTCCAGAAGCTAAAACTGTTCATGTCAATACTGTGTCTTAAATACCATTTTTCAGAATAACGTTAAACTTTTGGGCTCATTTGGGTAAAAGAATGGCCATTCTAGAACCAGACTTTGGGGATTACAATCTAAACTCTACCTCTTAGTAGCTCTGTGATATGCAAAGTTTGCTATTTCAGTACCTCAGGCACCAAATTTGTAGGGTCGGTGTCATGATAGTGAGATGACCCTTAAGCAATATAAGTTTGAACAAAAAGAATCCAGAAATATTCAATTTTTCTTATGAATAAGGTGAATTTATACTCTTTCTAAGTTATAAACTATAAATGTGTTGTCCTTATCATTTTAAAGACATATTTTCTCTAGTTTTCTTTATTTTAATATAGAGGAAATAAATTATATAACATGAAATGTGTTAATACACTGTTATTGGCAAGCTACTAATTGTGTTTTGAGAAAGTTAAAAGCTATATATGTTTTTAAATTGTATGTAAAGCAAAAGCAGTGAAACTCTTGACTCTCATATTATTCAACAGTCAACACAGTCATTCACTTTCACGAGGAATTATGAAGATTCTATGGATTCCACAAGCTATACCTGTGAAGGGTATGGAAGTAGATATTAATAAGAATTAGTAAGCATTAGTAAGAATAGATATTAGCTATTTCTCATATGTACTCTTCCTGCTAGTCAGCCCTCATATCTGCTCTCCAATATATTCTTTGCATCACTCATTCAAATACAACTATTTGTACTTTTTCTAATTCAATCTGCAGCTTCCTAACGTCTGTCGTAATACATGCCATTTTTTCTTCCTAGAATATTCATTCTTGTTTAGTCCAAGTGACTCCTCCTGTCCCTCAAAACCAGTTCCAGGGAACTATCTTATCTTCCCTTTCTATCCCTAAAACTTTCTGTCCTGCCCTATCATGTCTTATGAAGAATCAATATCTCTTTGACCAATATTTACTACACTCTTTCATAATGTCCACTTTGACTATTATTTCATTCAAGCTTTTATGATTCTTGAAGGACCAATTTATCTTTTTCCTTAGATTCTATATTCTTAAAAATAATTTAATAAATGAAATAATTTAACAGGGCCAGAGAGATAGCACAACACACTAAACACATGTTTGGCACACAGGAGGCCATGGTTTGTTCTTCAGCACCACATGATCTCCTACTTTCTACCAGGAACAATCACCAAGCAAAGGACCAAGACAAGCTTAGGGGTACCACCGATGTGATCCTCCCTTAAAAGAAGACTATAACAACTATCTTAGATTCTCAATTTAATTCATTAAATTTTAGGGGTACAAATTAATGTTCACTACAGGGCATTCATAACAGGTATCCAGATGTTCCTTAAATTTGTTACTTGTGCTTGAAGCAAAATGATAACTTTTTTCCAAGCATGCAAGTCTTTCTTGATATTTACTCGGTTACAAATAAATGAGTAGAGACATAATACCACTAACCATCCTGGCAGTTTCTATTTTTCCCTGTCACCTAATTGCCCTGCTATTTGGAATAAATTAGACAGCCCAACACAGGAATTTGAATAAAGTAGCCAAGCTGTGCTAAACTCACCCCAATGGAGAAGTGCATTATTCAGTCTCTCAGAATGAGTATATTTCTAAGTAATGAGTCTTAAATGAGAGAAGAGAAAACTTTGCTTTGCTTCCTGAGACAGCCTTCATTAATTCTTTACAGTGAACTTAATAAATGATAGCACACTCAAGGGAAAGCATAGATAGTGCTTATAGACATGCTCCTCAAATCAATCTCATTTTGATTGGACACAATTGATCTGGGTTATAGTCTTAGGGTCTTAGAAAGTTGTCATCAATGCTTAGCATAGCTTATATTTAAAAATTTGAAAGGAACAAAAGGTAGGGTTACAAAGATGAAGACTTGAACTTAAGGAAACTGTCATCTAAACCCTAAACTATCCAACAATGGAAAATCCACTCAGAAAGCACAAATAAGGGTAAGAATTTGTTGGGGAACCAGTTGTACTCATTCACCTTTAAGAATCAAATTTCAAGAGAGTTGGTTATTGAGCTTAATGAGAATCCAGAGTGAGTGTTCAAATGATTCTTATTGAGCTCAAAGAGAACATTTTTATTATCTTCAATCATATAACTGGCAACAACCTTCAAAAGTCTTCAAGGAGAAAGTCTGGCTGCCTTCATGTTCTGGGACTGGGCAGGGACACTGACCATTGTGTGAGAACTAATAGTACATTGGTAACTGTGGAATCTCATCTGAATGTACCTTCTAGAACTATTATAGATTAGGCAACAAATTCTTAAAATACTTTCAAGTTGATTGGATAGGGAGGATCTGAAGACAAGAGTGTCCTCTCATATCTCTTTTCATAATCTGTTAGTCCAAAGTGAGTGACAGCAACTGAGTCAATATCAGTAAAACAAACATAAGATTGTTATTTGTTTGGGTATCAAACACACCCACAGAAAAAACACATTCCTTCACACATCCTGACCAAGAAATCAAGTCAAATATATAGACTGCTTCAAGAGAAGCTAAAACAGACAGGCACTGACTATTCTAACTAAAGAGTATCACTCATTCTAGTCACCCAAATGAACATTTTGGAAAAGGCTCTCTAAGAGAAGAATCTGAAAAACAACTTTGAACATATTTATGCTTTATTTTACTGGGGGATATTCATTTATTTTAATTAATTTAGGAAATTGGATACCCCCAACAGTGTTTGGAGACCACTTTTGGCTCTGTGTCTATGTGGCACTCGGTACCATTTGCTGTGATGTTGGAGATCACCCCAGAGGCTGCCCCATGCAAGGCAAGTGCCTTAAGCCATGTGCTATCTCTACAGCTGTAAAATTGTCTTTAAAGCTGCTAACACATTTTCTGGATAATGCTCTATTTCTCCTTGCAAGATCCTTTAGTAGCCATCATCTCTGTAGTCCCTCTTCAGCTTGTTCACATCAGTAACAAGTGATGTGTCTCTCCATGCTCCCCACTGTTGACCACAGAATGTGAAAGCAAAGGCCAAATACAGAAGTATTGGTTGACACACAACAATTCAGCCAGGTCCTTTCATCTTGGGTTCGTCACCACATATTCTAAAAATAAATGTCAGAGAGTATACAGTAGAGCTTGAGGCTTTCTTTTTGTTAAAGCAGAACCTCCCTGAGATCTTTGTGTCCCTTAAAATGTAATAGGCATCAAGTATGGGCCATCTGAAATCAAACACTTAATGAAATTTTGAAAGCAATCATATTAGATGATGACCTCTACCTGGAATGGGAGGACACAGACAGCTTTGCGATTACGAGAAGAAACTGTGAATTCAAACTGACTTTATTGCTGCTGCTACCCCACTTGCTCTGTGCCATTTGGCAGCCTGTCTAACCTCCCAATGCCACTGTTTACTTAGCGAAGCGTCGAGAAGATTGACCTCTCCAAATGCTGGGAGCATTCCAGGTAAGCTTGCCTGTAAGGACTGCCCTTGATGCCTGAAACACATTACTTAAGAGACACATTATTCTTAGATGATTAGAGTCTCTCACTGATTCCAAAACAAAAAAAAAAAATTTTAATATAGTTTTTATTTTAATTATAGTGGCTTACATATCATTGACAATAATAGTTTAGGTACATATTAACATAAAATCAGGGGAATTCCCATTACCGAATTGTCCTCCCTCCACCTCCGTTCCCGTCCTACCTCCCATATCCACTTCCCTCGCCCCCGGGGCTGCTAGAATAAGTAGTCCGCTCTGTGCCTAGCTTACTACTTAGTGGTCTTACACCTGTTTGGTCTTGGTACCTCCCTTATTTCCCCCTCTAATTGGGAGGCAAGACTAGATAGTTCAAGTTATGTGGTTTTGTTTAAAGAAACGAAAAGTAATAAACTGGGGAAAAATCAAAATGTGCGGAGTCCTTCTAGAGGTTCTCATAAGGGGATACATCCAGTGTGCTTAGGACTTACTCTTGGATCTGTGCTCAGGAATTACTCCTGGCAGAGCTCAGACCATTTGTAGTACTGGGAACCAAACTGGAGCCAACCTGTACTGTCTCTCCAACTATCAATGATTTCCAACTTCAGAAGGCAGGCAACTTGAAGTGAATAGATTATTTCTGTAGGACTCTGAGAAAGGAAATTCAGGAACTGAGGGTGTTACTACCAAATAGTTAAAAGCTTACATGAGTCAGTTGTTCAAAACACACATGAGAGTTTTAGGAAAATTGAGGAATGGTCTTGAAAGGAGTTAGGGGCGAACTTCAAAACCCAAACCCCTGCTGAACTTCAAAACCCAAGCACTTTGGAATAGAAAGAATCTTCCAGAGACCCCTGGAAGCTCCAGGGAAGTATTCAGTTCATCCTAATTTTTCCCAGAAGCAGCCAAGACCTTATGAAGCTTCTCAGGCCTTTCTCCACACCATCACCAGAGCACCCTATACTAACCATTAAGTGCCAAATTATAAAGGAAACTGTTAAAACTGAAACTGCTTTTGTCTATTCCTGGCACTAGGGGTGGGGGGGTGTGGGAAGAAAATGGTGAAGGGGAGGGGTTGAGAAATGCTGATGAAAACAATCTGACTCATCACTTCCTGGAAGAGGTGTCCTCAGACCAGGAGTTGGTAGAGGGGTCAGAGGAGCAGAGCTTGCTGCCAGCTCTGCCAGTCTTCCTAGATACAGTAGTTGGAATAATCCTGCGCATCTGAGGAGGGGGTGAAGAGTCTTCTCTGCAACATGAACTGTGCAGCCTTCCCAGCTGTCCAGAAGGTTCCAAAGACTAAGCACTCAGGGCTACTCTCAGGCCGCTAGAAATTTCCAGGAACTTGTTCTTCTCACTGCAGCTGGTCTTCCAAGAGAAAGTAGCAGGGGAATGCAAAATAGTGAGGCGGTGGAGAGCCAGAAACCAACTTCTTTATTCTTTACAACCATATCTCGTGACCTAGACAGTCCCAATCCACCCCACTCTTACACCAGACCTTCTATCTAAATCCTCAGAGAATACTAAGGTTTAGGTATTGCAAGAAAAAGCAGCAACAGTTCTGAAGCAAGGGCCACATGTAGCACTGGGACTAGCCACTCCTTGAGTGCCAGATCCCACCCTGGCTCACTGATTCCTAAGCACACTCACTCTTCTTAGCACAGCAA
>PVKC010032682.1:0-13963 GCA_004027635.1 Crocidura indochinensis | reverse complement strand
GAGATAGCACAGCAGTAGTGCATTTGCCTTGCACAAGGCCTACCCGAGACGGACCTGGGTTTGAACCCCAGCATTCCATATGGTCCCCAAGCCTGCCAGGAGCGATTTCTGAGCACAGATCCAAGAGTAACCCCTGAGCACCACTGGGTGTGTCCCCAAAACAAAAACAAACAAAAAATCAAAAGTTATTCTGTTCAAGCTAGATTCTAAACTAATATAAAGCATGTAATCAGGAAAGAATATCAGAACACAGTTTGAATTTCATAAAACTTTTGTATTTGAGAGAAATTTACCATCGTCTTTATCTGTTACTTCTTTAAAGTGTTGGAAGACCAAAGTAACAGGCTTCATTTTAGAGTTAGAGAAATGAAGTCACAGAATTTAGGAGCCCATCAAGGGAACAGAAAGCCTGGATGGATCATTCAGCCCTATCTTTGTAGACAAGTTGAAGCAACCATCGAACTTAAAAAAGGAAAACCAGTTGAACAGGACAGGTCTGCAAGCAATCCACCAACAATTCTGTGTAATAATACCCGTGAGTAGATTGCACTCTGCTTGTAGTAATACTTTATAACTCTTCGTTAACTAAACAACAGCGATTCTGTTGGATGATGAGCTTCATGGTTACTGTGGTTAATAAAAAATGGAGAAATCAACAGTATAGGATATTAGTGGCTATGACGTCAAATGAGAAATCTTCGGAAGAATCCCAATTCCTCTCATTGAATACAGGGGCCAGGGATTATGATTGCAATCCTGGGCTCAAGCTCTGGTTCTTGAAAACAAACAAAAAATATCTGGATACACAAGCCAGCTGTATTAGAATACCAAGGATCCCTTTTCCCCCATTATGTCCATTAGTTCTTATCAAATTACCATTACATCCCTCTTAAAGATAGGGTTGAAGAGAACCTAAAAGCCACCTTGGCAGATTCAATTTCCATTAGAGAAAAAAAAACAAAACAAAACAAAACAAAAACCACATCTAAACTTGCCTAGAATATTTTAAAGAAATTTCACCTTTCCTTATTTTAAAAGCCATTTCCAAAATTAAAAGGAACTAGAGAGGGGCCCGGGAGATAGCATGGAGGTAAGGCGTTTGCCTTTCATGCAAAAGGTCATCAGTTCGAATCCCGGTGCCCCATATGGTCCCCTGTGCCTGCCAGGAGCAATTTCTGAGCATGGAGCCAGGAGTAACCCCTGAGCACTGCCGGGTGTGACCCAAAAACCAAAAAAAAAAAAAAAAAAGGAACTAGAGAACAGGTTAATAATGCTACTTTCACCTCTTTTGTACACATTAAACAATAGCACTAAATTTAAAATAAATGAGAGGGGGCCGGAGTGACAGCATAGCAGTAGGGTGTTTGCCTTGCAGGCTGATGACCTGGGATGGACCCAGGTTTGATCCCTGGTGTCCCGTATGGTCCCCTGAGTCTGCAAGGAGCAATTTCTGAGCTCAGAGTCACGAGTAACCTGAGTGTCTCCGTGTGTGGCCCAAAAAACAAAAATAAAAACAATCAAAAAAGATCAAATAAATGAGAATCTAAAAACAATCCTCTCTTATACCAGTTTCAAAAGAGCATATGATGCTGAAACAATTTTTTTTTTTACAATCAGTTAGCAAAAGATTGAATCAAGTGGCCAGAACGGTGGCGCAGTGTTATGGTGTTTGCCTTGCACAAGGCTGACCTAGGACAGACCCCCAGAGTCCCATATGGTCCCCCAAGCCAGAAGCAATTTCTGAGCACATAGCCAAGAGTAACCCCTGATTGTCACCGGGTGTGGCCCAAAACCCAAAAAAATAAAAATAAAAAAAAAGACTGAATCAAGAAAATTTTCACCTAGGTTAGAAATGTTAAGGTTCCATTTCATTTTCCTCCTGACTGGGCAGAATACATTCCTTTTTTTCCGACTGAGTACCTTTCTCCTTCTCCCACATCTTAACTATAACTCTAGTTAGGACACCATATAGAACAGCTGTTTATTACCACTACAAAAGTAATTCCGTCTGAGCTAACTGCAAAACATATGGTCCGACCGAAACCAACCTTAACATCTTAAAGAAAAGAGACATCGAAGATATATTGATAATGGCTAAGAATTCCAATCTTGCATAACTTATAAAAAGGGGGTCAATAAACTACCTTAATTAAGCCTTAAGGACATATTTTAGCTTCCCTACAGTACAAAATGAAATAAAGCACTACGACTGGCTTCAGCTTCTGCTGAGGTCTTCTGAGTTAATCTTCCATAAAGCTTCCAAATCTTAGATATATATTTGCCCAGTCCAACGTATAAAATGTGTCAGGCCTTGGGGACAGCTTCCTTTCCTTTCTTGTGTTTAGTCTTCAACAATCCCCTTTCCTCAGAATCGCCGAATATCTCTAACAGAGTTCCAAACTGCTGAGTTAATGGCAGAAATTATAATTAAGTGACTCGGTAATAACCACCTGGAAGTTCTATAGTTAGAGCTCACCAAGCCTATCCCAGGATTTCTGTTCATTTTTAAAATGTCATCCATTTATTGCTTTAATGGCTATAAAATTCAAATTGAACATATTCATCGACAATTACTTGAAATATTCAGAAAATTGCAAAAATAACTAAAATGACGTCAAAATTCATTGTTTAGTTGTAACCACTTTATTTTTATATTTTATATTTATATTTATAAAGGAAAAAAATCTTATAAATATGAGCAGTTAAACCAGCCAAAGATTTACCTTCAACAAAATTAACTTAAAGACAACCGTTTAAAATACCAAAAACGTCATATGTGAAACACACCAAAAACCTACAGAAGTTGTTTTTAACAGCCATCAATAAAAGTACCAAATAGATGACAGAAACTGGGCCTTTATCTACTCACATAATACCAAAATGTCAACAAAATACGATGTCAAGTCTTGGAGGTCTAAGAATAATCTCGCAAGCTGTAAAGCACAACACATTTGTTAATTATTAGAAGCTCAGTTCACTATTAACTTGAATTAGCTTTCTACCGGGGGAAATTCTGTCATCCGAGAGATCTAACACTTATCTCTCAACTGAATCAAACCATTTCTGCTGGGAAGCAACCTAAATCCACCTCCCCAACAAAACAGTTAATAATAGTCACAAATAGAAAAAAAAAAAAAAACTGTAACTTATTCAATGTGCTCTTTTGGAAGGACTTTGGGAAGCAGATGACTTCTACCCTGAAAGTTCTTTCTGTATCAATTCCTTAGGAGAATTAAAAAAAAAAAAAGAAAGAAAGAAAAAGATGGGACAATAAACAATACTCCAGAGCAAAAGAAAATCTTAATCTCTCAAGTGTTTATTTTTTTTTCAGAAAGAGATAATTTGTACCATGTCATGAAGAATGGGCAAATTAGAACATTTTTCTCATCAAGTAGGCTTAATAATCTAAATTAAACAGATTAAAGTAAAATCCATAGGCAAAAAGTCAAAGTCACAGAGAAAGACGGGTTTTGTTTTGAGGGCAAAGTGTTCAACCCTGTGTCTCTGTTACCAGGGCATCTTCAAGGATTCTTTGTTCCTCTAGAAAGACTTCGGGGAAGAATTGGGCTTTGAGGAGACGCTGGAGTAGGACAAAGTGGTAAATTGTGAAATAGAAAGGTTAATTTAGTTCCTAAAGAACATGGAAGAATAAAATCCTAAAGTGAGGGGAACATATGGGAATTTAAAGTAAAAGAGCATGTGAGGAGAACAGAAGATTGATAGGGGTGAGAAAAAAAAAGTTGAAAAGATTTCTTCAAACAATAATTATCTACAAAACAACAGAATTACCAAAGAGATTATTTGATACAGATACTTAAAAAGACACATCTAAAAGGATCATTGTTTTCAGCAAACATATACCTTAGTGCAAACACAAATATATTTGCACTGTTTTTAATAGCCCTTCAAAGTACTACTGCAGTTATTATGGTTAAAAAAATAAATAAGGGGGCCAGAGCAGTAGCACAAGCAGTAGGGCGTCTGCCTTGCACACGCTGACCTAGGATGGACAGCGGTTAGATTCCTCGGCGTTCCATATGGTCCCCCAAGCCAGGAGCAATTTCTGAGTGCATAGTCAGGAGTAACCCCTGAGCGTCACCGGATTTGGGTTCCCCAAAAGAAACATAAATAAAGCAACTAGATAAACCAAAAGTTTTATTAGAAGAAAACCTAAAGAAACCAGAAGAGGAGACTATAATAGAATGTCATTGTTAGTGCTAAGAAATTTTAGGATATCTACAGAAAGTAAATAAAAATCAAGATCAAGGCCAAACAAACAGTATGACTTACAGCGATCTATAACTCAAAATATCAAGTCTTTCAACTAAAGAAGACTTTTTATTTCTATCTTCTTCTGATCTGCTATATGCCCTAGAGCAATAATCTCTCCGTCCACGATTTACTATCAGTAAAAAATACAGCTTAAGCGACTCTTAGCAGAGAATCACTTGACTCGTGCGTCGATGAAGAACACAGAAAAAAAAATATACAGCATAAGACTTTTCTCCCATTCTTTTTATAAGGGTGATAGGAATGTCTGGAAGTGAATATCTACATGTTTACAAATGCTGAGATGAAAAGTAATGCACACTTTAGTTTTATAGGTCTTTTCTTAAAATCAAGATTTAAAAAGACCCAGTTAAGATTATTCCAATCTGTAAACTTTCAACTAGCCAGAAGGCTTCCTGCAAAAGTAGTTCAGAAAGTCCAACATTAATGTCATAAAGTGTTACTTTGCTATCCCTAATCAGACCAAGGAGTTTTCACAGAAATCAATGTGCATAGGTTAGAAATCAAGAAAATCCAACTCTGGTCCTGAAAAGACTCCGAAATCACACTGGCATCTAATCAAAGTAAGAATGAGAACTATAATTGAGGAAATCACAGCTGCCAAACAAAAATTTTGAAGTGAATAAATAGTATAGGAGGATGTGAAGAGGGTAAATACTTAAGAACAGTAGAAATGTTTTCAGATGAGTAGCCAAGGACCAATAATTTTGAACAAAATGGTTTCCTAGTCTCTTTTATGCAAGTATTTCTCTAAGTACAGGTAATATGGATGTTATAAACCAGAACAATTGGGTCTGAATCCAGGTTCTGATATAGGTGGGTTTCTCTGACCCTTAGTTTACTTATGTATTAAAATAAAGATAGCTGGGGCCCGGGAGATAGCATGGAGGTAAGGCGTTTGCCTTTCATGCAAAAGGTCATCGGTTTGAATCCCGGTGCCCCATATGGTCCCCAGTGCCTGCCAGGAGCAATTTCTGAGCATGGAGCCAGGAGTAACCCCTGAGTGCTGTTGGGTGTGACCCAAAAACCAAAAATAAATAAATAAATAAATAAAAATAAATAAAATAAAGATAGCTGAGGCTACTATGATAGCCTAGCGGGTAGGGCATTTATTTGCCTTCCATGTGACCAACATGGGTTCGATCCCTCGAGTCCCATATGGTCTCCTTGAACCTTCCAGGAGTAATTTCTGAGCACAGGATCAGGAGTAAACCCTGAGCACTGCTGAATGTGGCCAAAGAAAAATTAACTAAAATTAAGAATTAAGATAACAGTATTACATAAATAGATTGTACCAGAGTGATCATACAGCAGATAAGGCATTTGCCTTCCACATACCCAATCTGGTTTCGATCTCTAGCACCCCAGATGGTCTCCCAAGCCAGGACTGATCCCTGAATGCAGAGCCAAGAGTAAGCCTTGAGTAGTACCAGGTGTAGCCCCAAAACAGAAACAAAGAAAAATATGGTACCCGCTTGTGAGGATTAGATAACATATATAAGCTACTTAGAACAATGCCATGCCTAGAACATCATAAATTCTATATGTGTTTTATTTTTTGTTTGTTTGGTTGGTTGGTTGGTTTTATTTTGGTTTTGGTTCATGGACCACACCCAGTGATGCTCAAGGGTTACTCCTGGCTAGTGCACTCAGAAATCACCCCTGGCTTGGGGAACCATATGGGATGCTGGGGATTGAGAACCATGGTCCATCCTAGGTTAGTGCAAGCAAGGCAAACACCCTAACAACTGGGCCATCTCTCCGGCCCTTCTATATGTGTTTTCACTTATTACAGTGATTCATAGTCCTTCAAACCTGGGACTTAACACCAGAAGTTTCAAAATCCTTCTGTAATTCATTTGACAGCAAAACTAGAGCTGAACAAATGTGTAGCAATTTATTCCTCCCAATGTAAATGTACATGTACTTTGCTATAGATATCTTCATGTATTCAATAACCTAATTTGGTTCAAAACTTCACTGTGTTTTCCCGTATTTGCTATTCCTAAGGAAAACCTGCCATGCACACTCCTTTTTTATTATTAATCATATTTTTATCTTATCTTTTAAATGGAGCTCCCGCCTTTTTCATAGGACCTTGGGACATGGATTACTTTATTTTACCACATAGTCCCACATTTTTCTATAAAACTAAGAAAAGATCAGGGCCGGAGAGAGATTGCATGCAGAAGGATGGTGGTTCGAATCCCAGCATCCCATATGGTCTCCTGAACCTCCCAGGAGCCATTTCTGAGCATAGAACCATGAGTAAGCCCTGTGACCCAAAACCCCTCCCCAAAAAAGAAAGGATCAAAGAAAGGACGAGGGCCACAGGACAAGAGATCTCGGATGCATTGGCGGGGAAAACAAATAAGGATAGAAGCCAAAGTCAACAATAAAAGAATCAAGGAACCTAAACTTTGACCATTTAAACTCAAAGGGGCTATTACACTGGCAGGCCAGGGGGCAAAGGGTGGTGGGATGGGATGCAGTCTGAGGCCATGGGTGGAGGGAGGTTGACACTGGTGGTGGAAAAGGTCCTGACTCATTGTAGATCTGAAATTCAATATTATGAAGGACTCTGTAGATCACAATTCTTTCAATAAAATTAAAAAAATAAATAAATATAAAAACCATTTCACTGTGAACTTCCTAACATGCAAAAAATTCCGAAACACATTTAGCCCTCTGATAAAAACCCATTTATCAGGTTTCAGATAAGGAAATGGGACCGAGATTACCTTCAAAGTCTGAACAAATTCTATTTCCTGAAAATGAATGGCATCTTCTTATATAACCACCTGTGAATAAAAACCCTGAACCTAGATAATTTTAGAAGGAACACAACTTTTCCCAGTAACCAGCAGGAGGGAGGGTGCTCCATTCCCAGAATGTTCCTTTCAAATCAAATCTATTCATAATATTTTCTCTGCATGTGTTCACAGTCAGCATTTTCAAACCCTGAAGTTCGAAGGCTTGCTTAAACAAGGCCTATTCTCTTAACTTAGATCACAAATAAATAATTAAGGCCTTGGGGGTGAGGGTGGGGAAAGAGGGGCTTGAATGCACCCTGAATCAAGCAAATCAAATCATCACAGAACTTTCGAGCTGGAAAAGGCCCTTGAGGACTAATCTCAGTTGTTCTTCTTTCTCTTTCAGCCTGTTTTATCATCCATAAATTTACTTTCCCCTCTGAGGTAAGAAGCAGTTGCCCTGACTTGTCCTCAGAGTCTGTCTTCTTAGAACACCCTCCAAGTTGAATGTGAATGAACTGGGTGGGTCCATGAACAGACTTGGGATTTTAAAAGATGACTTAAACCTCACACAATAAGTTGTACATTTGAAAAATATCTCGGATTATATTTTAGACAATAACAAAAAACCTCTAAGATTTAGTAGAAGGAAAACTCACCTGATCATGGTCGCTTAAAAAAAAATGACTTAGCTACCTTAATCATTGACTCTGAATCAAAAACATCATGACTGCCAAGAAAGATACTGAGATTAGGTACTAATCACATCAACAGTAATGCAGCATCAAGAAAGAACACGAGAACTGCCCTCTCTAAAGTGATCTAGCTCAAGTACATCTGGATTATTAAATTCAGCTCAGTGCTGGCTTCAGACTTGGCAGAAATATTGAAAGATTTCTTAAGAAGGATGACCAGGATCGTAAGGGAATTTATCTCCTAAAACGAAGTTAAGGGAGCCTAAGTAATATCATTCAGACATAAAAGGAACATGAACCCCTGTCATCAAATCCCTGAGGAATTTTCATGACACAGAGGAGCAGGTTTGTTCTGCAGCACTACCCAAAGCAAAACCAGAACCAGCCAAAATAAAATCGACAGGGAGGTAAAGTTCAGCTAATCTATTGGACGATTTCTTCAATTGCAGATGCATGTTGAAAGGTAGAGATAGCATGGAGATAAAGCATTTGCCTTGCATACAGAAGGACAATGGTTCAAATCCTGGCATCCCATATGGTCCCCAGAGCCTGCCAGGAGTGATTTCTGAGCGTAGAGCAAGGGGGAGACCCTGAGTACTGATGGGGCCGGGGTGTGACCCAAAAACAAAAACAAAAAAAAACAAACAAAAAAAAGAAAGGTAGCCAGAGAGATCACTCAGTGGGCTACATAAATGCAAGCTTTGGATCCTGAGTGGATCTCTGACCACTGCTGGGAGTGAGGTCCAAGCACAGAGCCAGGAATAGCCCTTAAGCTCCACAAAAATAAAACAAAAATACTGCAAGAAAGTGGCTACTTCAAATATCCTATCTGGTCTAAAGGTACAATATTTTTTTAAGCCCAACATTTGTCATCACCTTAGCCTCTTACTCTATCACTCTCACAGTCTCTCCCCTTCACCCTTGCCAGACAACAAATAAGTCACATGTTAGGACAGGTCTGTGGGAGGAAAGGGTCTGCTTACTGGGCAATTAGTTTTAGTTTACAGATCAGTATCCCTGTAAACAAAACATAGGTTCCTAGCAGAGGGATAAGCAAGGGTTCAGAGCTAGACTTCCAAGAAAAACATACCAATTCATTCAAAGAGCATTAGAAGACCTATAGAATCAATAGCCCTTCTACAAACATTAAAATAAAATACCCTGAGCCACCCACTCCCTAAATACCGGGGACCAATTTTGCAAGTCAAACTAGGTCTCTCGGATTCAATTAGATGTTTTCCTCCCATCAAAGAGATGTGTTTACCCTTTGAAGCAAACTAGAACTTGGGCTCAGATGAAAAGACTATGCTTGATTATATCGCAGTAAAGCTAAATTGCCTATCAATGTGCCCACAGTCAGTCTGGTTGCTGCATGTTAGGCAGAGACCTCACAGCCACGGGGACTTCAAAGAAAAGTACAAACTATTGGAAATTGAAAGCATACAAGTTACCCACCTTGGGCATTCTCTTAAAACTTTTGTGACCCAAAGTATCACCAGATACTGATACATGTTAGTCCAAAGAAGAGACTAAAAGCATCAAGTAGATTTTAGGATTAATCATGCCAGCTTCACTTTAAATTGATTGTGATGCTAGGAAAACCTAGTCATATTATTAGAGAATATAACACACACATGAATAAGAAATAGATTCTGCATTTGAGGGTCCAGAGCGATAGGGCATTTGACTTCATGCAGCCGACCCCGGACAGACTGAGGTTCGATCCCCGGCATCCCATCTGGTCGCCTAAGCCTGCCAGAAGCAATTTCTGAGCACAGAGCTAGTAATGAACGCTGAGGATGCCAGGTGTGGCCCCAAAACAAAAACAAACAAACAAAATGGATTCTGCATTTGAAACCCCAGAGTTACCTAAGTATCCATAAACAAGGGACTGATTAAATATAATAAAAAACATTACATATTCTTCCAATGAAGAACTATTAAAATGAATGAGGGCTGAGAAGATAGGACAGGGATTAGGCCACTTGCCCGGCATCAATCACTGGCACCACATGGGCACGAGCATCACCACGCATAGCAAGGAAGGTCCTCGAGTAGTTGGGGTGCCCCTGCTGGGTTCCCAGTATTGCAGGGCCCGAGCAGCACAGACCCTCATGCTCTAGCACTGTCCAAAAGCCCAAATGGCTGCGTCACAGGGGATAGTCCCTGGAGCACTATGCCTCAGTAAAGTATTTTTGTTTTCGTTTCTGAGGCCACACTTGCCAATGCTTCGGGCTCTATTCTCAGGGATCACTCCTGGCAACCATTGGACCATATGCGATGTCAGGGATCAAATTCACCACTGGCAGGGCAAGTGCCTTACTTAACCTCTGTGCTTACTATTTCTCTGGTTCTCCGCACCCACCCCCCAACATCTGAAGAGTAAAGTAGCTATTAGGTACAGGCATGGGGTAGATATGACATATAGTTAATGTACACAACAGGGCTCTGGAGTGATAGTGCAGTGGATCAGGTACTTGCCTTTCAGGCAGTCTATCTGGGTTCGATTCCCCAGCATCCCATATGGCCCCACTGACACCCCACCAGGAGTGATTCCTGAACTCAGAGCCAGGAGTGCTCAAAACATGTATCAGTATCTAGTGATACTTGAGGTCTCACACTTCCGGGTGTGACCCAAAGACAAAAACAAAGTTGTAAAACAGTAATTATATTTTGAGGCTTTATCGGTTTGAGTTGTTTTTGTTTTTGTTTTCTATTTTGGGGCTATACCCAGTAGCACTTGAGGGTTAGTCGTGGCTCTGCACTCAGAAATCATGTCCAGTACCAGAGGAAGTAACTGGAATACCAGCTACTTATCCAGCCAAGCACCACCAGGAGTAAGTAATCCCTGAGCACAGAGACAGAAGTAAGAGCTGAGCACCATGGGGCCTGGTGACCAAAACCCAAGAGAGAAGGAGGGGACTAAAAAGGACAATAAGAAATAATAAAAAGTAAAACAAAACATCGATGAAACAGGCTTGTTTATCATAGACTAGCCATTTAAAAGAAGTGACCTTGCTACTTAAATGCTACCAGATGCTTCAAGCCCTTTTTTCTACTATATTTTCCTAAAACACATAAAAGTCACAGATTCCTAATAGGCTCCTCCAATTCTCTGTAGCCATGGAAGAAACCTAGCTATCAGGGGAGCAAACTCACATCTGGCACTTACTTTGCACTAGGAACGGTTCTAATCACTATAAATGTATCAACTGACTCAATCTTCTCGGCAATCCTCTGAGGCTCATACTATTATTATCTTCATTTTCGAGATGAAGAGAAAGGTTAAATGCCCTGCCCAAGATTGCAGTTAATAAGGGCAGATCTAAGATACCAAATTAAGAATGGTCCCCCACCGTGGACACTGACAATAAGCAGGTTACCGAGGGAAGGGAGGAGGAAATGATAAGGGGGTATGAAGGGAGGGTTACTTTATGTTTATTTTTTGCTTTTTAAAGGAGAAAAAAAAAGTGTGTAAATTCCAGAGTTTATAGCCTGACTTATTTCAGTCATCTATGGCTCTCTGGACAAACAATGAGAAGGCTTCCAGTCAAAGTCCAGCCAGTTCATTCACACCTTGAAACTGGAAGAGAGAGAACTTAATTTTTCACGAATGAATATCCTACATTCCTATTTTTTGGGTAAAATGCCAAACTCCAGCCCAAGATTCCAGACTGTGTTAACTCACTGTCATGTGTGCAAAAGCTCAATAAGTTCAATTTCTGTCCAAAGTTCATACCAGACTTCATACGAAGAATTAGGTCAGAGATCCATTCGTGTTAAGTACAGCCAGATAAAAGGTCTGGACAAACTTCTACCCGACCTCAAAGCAAAGGAATTCAGAATGGGTTGGCAAGGTAGGTTTTGGTTTCTATGTGGGCCTGCTGTGGAGCAAAAAAAAAAAAAAATGGGGTTCTAAAAAGAAGCTGAGTCTGCCTTGAACAGACTTATTTCCTACATACATCCAAACAGAAGTGATCGTTCATCTGAGCAAAATGGAGACTTGTGTGTAACGGGGTGGGGGAATAAGGACCCCCGATTTAAAGGGTGTGTTTCCCCAATCTTGTAAGGAAGGGGGGGGGGAAGAAACGGTGCAAGGAAAGAGTTTAACCTGATTGCAATCACCCTAGAGACACACCTGTCCCAAACGACCTAGCAAATCCGTTTGTGTGCCAGGGACAACACGGGTTCCAGTGGCTTCTATGATTTTTCTTGGGCTACTGTCACTAAATAAAGTCCATCCCCTGTGTCTCCCACCTGTCACAAGTACGCCTGACATTTATTTCTATTAACAAGGAGAGGTGAGGCTTGGCAGATCTTTTTAGAGACCAGTTCGGGACCTAATAAGTAGCCCACCGTGCTACCTTCCAAAAAAACTTCCCCGGCCCAAAACTGCCTCCAGGAGAAGCTGGGCGGTGAGCATTTTGGGGGGGTTTGAACCCAAAAGTTTGCATGGATTCCAAGGGTCTTGACAAAAGGCTTGTTGGGAAGGAGATGCTCTGCCTTCTCCCCAAAAAGCAAGCGCCCCTCAGCTCGCTGGAAAGCACAATTCCTGGGCTTGGGACAAAGGACTTACCCCAGTGAACAGGGTTGGGGAGGCCGGCCGGCCGGAGCTTGGATCTCCAGGGTGGGGAGAAAATCTGGGGAAGTGGTGCATGTGCGTGTGTGTGTGTTGTGTGTGTTTGTGTGTGTGTGTGTGTTGAGAAAACTGAGATCGCCGGCGACTAGAGCCCAACCGGGGAGGCAGAGCCCCCGATTGCACTTGGTTGCATGGGTTGCATGGGATGCATGGGTTGCATTGGGATGCATGGGGTGCATGGGATGCATGGGATGCATCGGAGGGGTGCAAGGGAGACTCAGCCGACGGAGACTCAGCACTCACTCACTCACCTGGGGGTGCGTCCGAGGGGGGCTCGGTGGGCGGGACGCTGCTGTCCGTGAAGCTGTCTCCGCTGCTGCTGTTGCTGCTGTTGCTGCTGTTGCTACTGCTGCTGGGGAGAGCGGTGGTCGGGGCCCAGGAACCGCGGGACCCCGAGATCGTGGTGCCAATGGTGCCAGGGGTGCCAGTGGTGCCAGTGGCGTTAATGACGGCGGTGGCGACGGAAGCATTGGCCGCAGGGCCGGTGATGGCGGGGATCGGAGCCTCGGAGCCGGTCCTCGCAGCCGGGGAGGTGGCCCGGGGGGTGCCCGGGGTGCCCGGGGTGCCCGCGGGGCGCGTCTGGGGCGGGGGCCGCGTGGCGATCCCGGGTGCGAGGGTGGAGGGCGTCGTCGGGGCGGGCGGGGATGCGCGGCCGGCGGTCGCACTTGCGGGGTCCTGGGGGGCCGCAGACGCGTCCGGGCGGCCGAGCTGCAAGCCCTGGGAGGCGGCGTCCGCCCGCCCGGCGGTCGCAGCCGCAGCCGCGGCCGCGATCGTGGGTCCCGCGGCCGCGACGGCGACGCAGCTGAGCAGCAGGGCGAGGCCGCCCAGGCTCGGGCGGCGGCTCCTCATGGCGCGCGGGGCTGCCCCATGCATGCATGCATGCACGCGCGCGTCCATTCATTCATTCCTTCGGGCCTCGCTCCGCCCGTCGTCGCCGCGCTCCACGCCGCAGCCGCCGCCGCCGCCGCAGCATCGCCGGCTGCGAGTGACAGGCGGCCCGGAGCGCCGGTCGGTGACAGCGCGGGCGGGCGGCCTCCGCGCGCCACGCCCACCCCCTCGGACGGACAGCCGCGCCGGCCAATAGGGAGCCGCGCCGCCCTCACGTGGCCCGCCGAGCGCCCGCCCCCGAGCCGCCGGTAGCCAATGGGAGGGGAGTTTCTGGACAGTGGGCGGGGCCTGGGCGGGGCCTCCCCGCTCTCGGCGGCGCCTCGGCCCCGGCTTTGTCCGTCCGCTCCGCCCGCCGCGACGAGCGGGCCGCGCGGCCCCGGGCTCCGTCCCGGCGCCTCGCGGCAGACAAAGGACGCGCCCCGGCGGGGCCTCCCGAGGCTCCGTCGCTCTCCCCGACCAGGGGCCGCCCCCGCGCCGCCTCCCCGGCTCGGATGGAGGCGGATGGCCGCGAGGCCTCTGGAGGTGTCGGGTGGCACCAGCTGGCTTCGCCTGCGCCCCTTGCAGAGACGGGCGAGGCGAGGCCCGGCCGGGAGCGAGACCCGAGGCTGAGCTCGCCGCATGCACGCCTCCTCTGGGGTCTGGCGCTGGCCCTGGGCTGAAGGATGGATGGCCTGACCCCTGTGGGGAAAGGGGTGCTG
>PVKC010032681.1:0-14185 GCA_004027635.1 Crocidura indochinensis | reverse complement strand
CCATTATTGTTACTGAAGTGTTATCCTGTATATCATTTTACCTCCTTTTAGCACCCAGTTTTTCTTCAGAGTGATCTTTCACTATCTTGGTTGTAGTAGTGTCTTCTCTGCTATATACCAGAGTTTTAAAGCTTTGTGGTGGGCTTTAAAAAAAGGTGAATTAGTGTTTAAATGACCTATTCTGTGTGGAAAATGTAATAATTCCTGGGGCTATACAAAACATAGACTGTAAAGAAGAAAACGCAAACAATAATTTACAGTGTTCTTTGAAATGCTGATAATAATATAACTGACTGGGTTTGAGAAACAGTTTCTACCAAGGACCAGTAACATCATTAAGGGTCATATCAGATAATGAGATGAGTCAGAGTCAGCCAATGAGAAGCATTGGCCACATGATTTTGAGGTCTTTATTTGGCTAATGGTAATGTTTCACCCACCACTCTATGCCAATGAGTAATATGTAACAATAGATGCAATATTCCTTTGCAGATTCCAAAAAGACTATCAATGTAAATGAGAGAATGGCATAAATGGTTTAGTAATTTGGAATTCAGAAGAGTTAGACTGGGCAAGAGAGAATAGAAAGTGTTTGTAAATTATGTAAACAAAAAATAGAACACTGTATAAAATTTATATAAAAATTTGTTGTCATGAAAAATGTCTTTCTCTTAAATGAAACTGGAATAAAGGTGTCTTTATATAAATCTGATTTTTCTATTTTTTCTCCTGTTTTAATTTATAAACTTAACACTCTAGTCTATCTACCTTTTGCAAAGGAGTACATCTTTTGATATAGAGGTTTATGTATAAAATATTTAGCATTCAAATTATAAAGGTGTCTTTATATAAATCTGATTTTTCTATTTTTTCTCCTGTTTTAATTTATAAACTTAACACTCTAGTCTATCTACCTTTTGCAAAGGAGTACATCTTTTGATATAGAGGTTTATGTATAAAATATTTAGCATTCAAATTATTAACGGGGGATTTGAATACTCAAGCATATAGTTGATGTTTTTCTTTTCTTTAAAGGCTATATACACAAATCTCCAAGAAATGCTGTGACTTAAAAAATAAATGTTT
Organism: Crocidura indochinensis; assembly: GCA_004027635.1. Taxonomy (NCBI): domain Eukaryota; kingdom Metazoa; phylum Chordata; class Mammalia; order Eulipotyphla; family Soricidae; genus Crocidura; species Crocidura indochinensis. The sequence goes on along the minus strand of PVKC010032681.1, from coordinate 13,099 downwards.
TTTCATAAGGTATATAGAACAATATGTAGGTAAAACACTCCATGACATTGAGACTAAAGGCATCTTCAAGGAGGAAATGGCACTCTCCAAACAAGTGGAAGCAGAGATAAACAGATGGGAATATATTAAGCTGAGAAGCTTCTGCACCTCAAAGGAAACAGTGCGCAGGATACAAAGCCACCCACTGACTGGGAGAAACTATTCACCCGATACACATCAGATAAGGGGCTAATATCCAAAATATACAGGGCTTTGACAGAACTTTATAAGAAAAATATCCATCTAACCTAACCAAAAAATGGGGAGAAGAAATGGACAGACACTTTGATAAAGAAGAAATACAAATGGCCAAAAGACACATGAAAAAAATGCTGCTCATAACTAAATATCTGGGAGATGCAAATCAAAACAATTTTGAGGTACCATCTTATGCCACAGAGATTGGCACACATCACAAAGAATGAGAACAAGTAGTGCTGGTGGGGATGTGGAGAGAAAGGAACTCTTATTTACTGCTGGTGGGAATAACGTCTAGTCCAACTTTTATGGAACGCGATATGGAGATTTCTCCAAAATCTGGAAATTGAGCTCCCATAAGATCCATCTATTCCACTCCTAGGGATATACCCTAGGAACACAAAAATACAATACAAAAATCCCTTCCTCACACTTATATTCATTGCTGTGCTATTAACAATACCCAGATTCTGGAAACAACCAAGATGCCCTTCAACAGATGAATGGCTAAAAAAAACTGTGGTACATATACACAATGGAATATTATGCAGCCATCAGGAGAGATGAAGTCATGAAATTTACCTATACATGGATGTACATGGAATCTATTATGCTGAGTGAAAATAAGTCATAGGGAGTGAGATAGACACAGAATCATCTCACTCATCTATGGGTTTTTAAATAAAATAAAAGACATTTTTGCAATAATCCTCAGAGACAAAGAGAGGAGGGCTGGAAGGCCCAGCTCAAGACGTGAAGCTCACCACAAAGAGTGGTGAGTGCAGTTATAGAAATAACTACACTGAGAACTATCAAAACAATTTGAATGAATGAGGGAAGTGGAAAGCTGTCTAGATACAGGTGAGGGTGGGGAGGTGGGAGATTTGGGACATTGGTGGTGGGAATGCTACACCAGTGAAGGAGGGTGTTCTTTACATGACTGAAACCCAATAATCATATTTATAATCAAAATGTTTAAATAAAGATATTGATAAAAAAGAAAAAAATTAGTGGTTTTTGACTTCCACATCACTTCATAGACATCACTTTTTCTACATAAAATAGGATACTTATATTTTACACACATATTTACTTGGATTTAAAACTGAAAGATCAATGCTGTATGTTGAACTTTATAATTAATAATTAATATAGCCTTATTGTATTTTTATTAAATAATCTCATCTACAGTAGATACTCAGTGAGAATTAGTATATTTGAATCATATTGATAGCTTCATTAGTGCAGGGGTGTCCATTAAAGTATGCTGATTAACATAACTGAGATAGAATAAAGTAACAAAATGTATAAAGTATAAATTATAGAAAGATAAACTTGTATGACATTGCTGTCTTAGCATTGCTTGTTATATTGTGTATACAGTAGCTGCTAAGTTCTAAAAGCAATACTATGTGTCCATAATGCTTGATTGCTGCTGTATAATAAGTACAAAATCCTTGTATCTCTTCTTACTGATTCTTGTGAGCAATATTTGCTCCTAGCTTCCCCATCTGTGTCTTTATAGGTATTATCTCTACAGACTTTATCAAATTCTTTCTTTTGGGGAGGTTCAGTATAAATATGCTTTTACCAATATATAAGTTTTCAACCTACAGATTATAAAAAGGTATTGTCACATGTCTTTCTGCTCGATTTGCCTGACATGTTAAGCATCTAAGATCCTATTCAATTAGACCCTTCTCTATTTTGATATTCCATGTATTCTTTGGTTGAACCAAAATTGTGTGTTTTATGAGTACTACAAGGTGTTTTAAAAATAATTGATAGTGATACAAACAGATAAATTTATATCCATTCTGCAAAATTAAAGTTAAAAATTAAAATTAAAAGAAAATGAAAGATAATTTAGCACTAAATATGAGGTAGACACCAACAATATTATTATTATAAATATTACAAGCAATATTTAATTGAAAATGGTATTACTTGTGAGACAGTAGTTTTTATTTTTATAGGTTTTTATAGCTTTTTCCTTATTTTTTTCTTTTGTTCTTTGGGTCACACCCAATGACGCTCAGGGTTTATTCCTGACTCTGCACTCAGAAATTGCTCCTGACTTGGAAGATCATATGGGATGCCAGGGATTGAACCATGGTCTATCCTAGGCTAGAGAGTTCAAAGCAGATGCCTAATGGTTTGTGCCACAGCTCTGGCCCCTAGGTTTGTTTATTTTTACAGGTTTGTTTTGGCACTATGTCTGGTGGTACTGAGGGCTTGCTTGCTCCTGGTATGACACCCAGGAATTATTCCTGTTGTTACCTGGAGAATCACATAATGAGACAGGCCTAGAACCTGGGTAGGGTAGTGTAAGGCAAGTATACTAATGCTCCAACTTCAGTTGTCTTTAAACATCACAAAAAGAACATAACTGAGAGTAAGGTTTTGCTCATATGTAGTTGTCAGTAAACAGAAACAGAAACTCTCATGAATCCCATTCTGAACCCCCAAAAGCATGTTACAAGTGTTTAATATGTGATTCTGATAGAAAACATTATGCATGTACAAAAATAACATTTCTTACCTATTATTTCCTATTAGCAATATAAAAATTAATTTCACCAATAAATGTTAAGAAGTCATATGTATCAATTTGAGAATATCCTTTTTCATGTGTATATCGTTCAAATTTTATGGTAAAGGACAGAATTAGATATGTAGAGATGAAATTAATATATTATATACTAATTCTTATTTTCTATAATGAACACATAAAATATATTGAATGTAATATTATATCAATAATATGTCCACCAATATTATAGTATTTTTAAAGTGCACTAGTAATTTGTAAAGCATTTATACATGGCTATAATAAGCAAATTTAGAAGTCCAAGTTGTATTATAGATCACTTTATTTAATAAAGTATAGAAAATCTTATTCAGTCTCATTGTAACTTTTCTATATTTCACATATAGGCTTACTTTTAAGTCATCTCAGGTAACTTCAAGTTCTAAGTAAGGTGATTAGAAGTCATTTTCAAAATATACTTTCCACCTCTCTCTATATCTCACTACTCTCTCCCATTCTCTTTTCCAATTTCCTCTCCAATCATTCATAGTTTTAACATTAATAATAGATCAAGGAGTAAGCTGAGTATATAGTATGCATTATATTCACCGATCAATTACCAAAGTATTAATATGAAAATAGTATACTCATAAATCAGATCAATTTGAATATGTTCTCTTATATGACAATTCTATCTATGATACTTGTAAACTTTATGATCCCTTTGATTTATTCATTTAATATTATTATACAACAGTATGTAATGTTATTTAAGAGTCTATACAAAAAATGCTGCTTTATCTTCTGATTACAGGTCTTAGGCTCACAATATCTCTTAGTGCAATTAATATCAATAAATTAAATTTGGTTGTATGAGAAGAAAGATATTTTTGAAGACCACTGAACCCATTTTCCCCATGGCCCTTTAAATCACCCAAAACCTTTCAATATTTTATGGCAGTAGCTATAATTTCGAAGAAACTCTACCCTGTAACATGAGAATAGGAACTGGCCTGTGTAAAGGGCTTAATATAATTCAGTTAAGAACAATTTAGTCTGGACTGATAAGGGTTACAAACATCTTTTGTAAAGTGAGCAAATTTCCAGCTATTCGGAACAGAGAATTGGCATCTGTTCAAAAAAGCAACACTTAATACTGGCATACTGCCAGATTCCTCCTTTCCTATATTCCCTTTTTTTCCTTGAGAAAATGACTTAGAAATATCAAGTCCCATGCCAGCTCAATGCTTTAGAGGAAAAATCTTTATCAGGTTTCAGAACTTGATATGGCGTAGAAAGCACCCAGGTAATATATAAATTTATCAGCATATCTAAACAGCCACATGACCATACTCATATTCTATCAGCTATTATCAATAACTTGTAGTCTACAAAGTACTATTGAACTATCTCTGAGAGACAAACTAAATGACAAACAAGTTCTGCTCAAATCTAAGTTATTAATTCAAAAGAATAGATATTGGCCTGGCATACACAAGATTTTTTTAAGGATCTAGGGACAGGTAATCATAAATCTTTATAGTTCTGTAACTGCCAACAGATTAAAAAACCCACAAAAATACAAGATTGATTTTAGCATAATTTCCTTAATATCATTAAATGTTTCAATGTTATATGTTATAAGTTAAATAGCATTGCATGTGCAGTGCCTTGGTTATCAACTAATTTGATATTTATTGCATATAGACAAATCCTATATCTTATTCTGTAATATCATAGAAAATTATGTGCTCATTGGTAAAAACAAACAATAAAAATACATACAAAAAGCTTGAGACTAAATTACAATCAATAAATTTTATTTTTCTAATAGATTGATAATGATAATAGATAGCATCAGCTAAATACTGAGAGGATTGCAATGGCAGAGTTGCATAAGACTTTGTGAGTTATTTCAATAGTAGAAATTTTGCAATTAATATCTTCCCTGGAAAAAAATGGAGAAATATACAAAATAAAAGCTTAATGAAAATGATTCAACTTGGAGCGAAGTATATATACACAAATGTCTTTCAGAAGTTTCTGCTAGTAATGTAAAGGATATGTAACTAAAAAAAATTAAAAATATAATACTCAGTTGAGTGTAAAAATAAAGATTGAACAAACAACACCAACTAACTTTCTATATCACTAATGTGTGTATATATATATATATATTAAATATTCTGGAAAGGATACAGGAGAAAATAAGTGGTAAATTTTTTCCTGTTTTTATTTATCAGAGCTTACTTAGAGCTCTATAATCAGGGATCACGCCTGGTGGTGCTCAGGGAACTAAACATTGAACAGACATCAGTTGTGGGAAAGCCAAAAGTTTTACTCTCTGAACTGTCTCTCTAGACGTTGTCATATGAATTTTTCAGTCAAAATATTTCGTATGGGAACTAAATTTCTGTCTTTTTGTAAAATGCCCATATAATTTTCAAAAAAAATTCTGGATCAGTCTACATTTCCACCAGCAGTGAATAAAAGTCCTTTCTCCCCACATCCATATCAGCATTGTTTTGTCTTTTTTGTTTTGTTTTGTTTATTTGGTTTTTTGTTCCTACTGATGTATGCCAGTTTCTGTGCTATAAAGAGTTATCCCATTGGAGTTTTGGTTTGCATCCTCTATGATAAATGATGTGAATCCATTTTTTCATTTGCATTTTAGTGTTCTGTATTTCTTCTTTGAGGAAATGTCTGTTCATCTCTTCTCCCCAGTTTTTGGTAGAATGAGGTGTAATTTCCTTGTTAAACTCGACTAATTTCTTATAAAACATAGCTTTTAACCTCTTATCAGATGAGTATTGGGTGAACAGTTTTTCCATTCTGTGAGTGGTCTTTATATTCTGGTCTTCCTTTTTTTTTTTTTTTTGAGTTGCAGAAGCTTCTTATAGTCCCGTTAGTTTATCTTTGTTTCTACTAATTTAGACAGTGGTGATACATCCTTGAAGATATCTTTAGTTTCAATGTCTTGAAAAGTTCTTCCTATGTTTCCTTTTATATACCTTATGTTGACAGGAAGTCCGATACAGAGGTCTTGAATCTATTTTTATTGGTCTTTGTGCAAAATGTTAAAGTGAGGTCTGACTTTAATTTCTTACACATAGCTAACAATGTTTCCCAATACCACTTGTTAAATAGGCTTTACTTGCTCCACTTCACATGTTTTTTTGTTACTTTATCAAAACTTAACTTGTAATACTAGGAGTCTCTCTCAGAATATTGAATTTTATTCTACTGGTAGGAAATTTTGTCTTTATTCCCATAACAGGTTGATTTAATTATCACTGTTTTATAATATAGTTTGAAGTTGGGAAAAGTGATGACCCAGCATTTTTATTATTTCCCAAGCATTTCACTAGCTATTCATGGGGGCTTATTGTCCCATACAAATTTTAAGAGAATTTGATCTTTTTCATTGAAAAATATGACTCCTGCAATAGAACCCAGTGGCCCCAAAACACATGAAAAAAAGACATCTGCACTCTTGTATTCTTTTCATCTCTATTCACAATATTCAGAAGCTGAAAACAACCCAAGTGTTCAAAAACAGATGAGTGTATAAAGAATCCCATGTACTACTATACAATTGATTACTATGCAGCTCTTCTTTAAATTTTAATCATAAAAATTGCTTATACATGGATGTATATGGAGAATGTTTTTCTGAGCAAATTGAACCAGAGGGATAGGAACAGACATAGAATGAATGGGATCATTTGTGGGATATAAACAAAAATTGTATGGTAATAATACAATAGAGATGAAAGCCAATAGGACTGGATCATTATAAGTAACTTGCCACACATTGTATGAGAGTGCAATTCTGGCAGAAAAGGGGCCACTGTGATAATAATAGTTGGAAATGATCACTGGAAATGAATTGAGTGCTGAAAAGGTAAAGTGATATGTATGATACTCCTTTTAGTAACCATATTATAAATCATGGTGTTTAGAAGAGGAAAATGGGAGAGAGTGAGAAAGAAAAGGGTGTCTGCCACAGAGGTGGATCGGGGAGCAGGGAAATGGATAGGAACAAAAAGGGGACATTTGTGGTAGGAAATGTGTACAGATCAAGGAATGAGTGTTGAACATTGTATGACTGAAATTCAGTCAACAATGAAATCTTAAGCATGGTCATTGTTATAAGCATACATATTAAATGCTTTATAAAACCTGTAAACTGACTAGTTCATAAAGTATTAAGCTACATAAATGTAAGGTCTGTGATCCATTCATTTTGTTTACATTAATAACTACTGTTCAGAATTTCTCACCATTTTGATCACATGTGCACAAGCATGACTCATCTTAAATTCTGCTTTGCTTAGTCAAATTAAATGATATAGTATTTCTAGATCTTGTCATCATAAACTTATTTTTGATGAAACAACTAGTTTTCTACCAAAATTATTAAACAGTCACCTAATTTATAATCATAAATGTACTTTATTATTCTTGACTTACACAATCTGTTGAAGAAACTCATATATTGATGCTCTTTTCATGTAATATTACCTATCTTTGTAAAAATGTAATGTCTATCTCTGACTACTTAAGCTATGTTAGATAAAGTAAATTAGAAGTGTGGTGTCAAAGGTAAAGTATCGTTTAATCAAATATAATGCAAATGACTAAAAGTAATAAATCTTACTATATACCAATCTGGGATTTAACAGCAAGCTGTAAGCTTTTAAAAGAGGAAATTTTTAATTATAGAAAGAGTGGAAATTCTGAGAAACTAAGCAGATGATGATACAAACTTAAAGAGATTAAATAAAGGAAGACACTGCCACTCAAAAAAGAAAAAGTGGATAGAGGAAACTGAAACCCGCAAATTAGAAATTTGTTTGAATATAAAACAAATATTTTGTGGTGGTTGTCTTTATTGCTGAAGTGCTTTTGGGGATTTTTTCTTTTTGTATTGTAGTTGTGTTTCTCTTACCTTTTCCCATTCTTCTCTCAATTTAATAATTATAACCTCTAGAAGGACTTTGCCTAATTTTGCTTGTTTGATTTTTACCCCATTTTACTTATTTTTTTTTCTCTTCTTCAAACAGAGCCACATAACTTGAACCATCTTGTTTTGCCTCTCAAATTGAGGGGGCATTCGTGGAGGGTACCAAGACCAAAGAGTTGTATGGTCACTGAGTGGTAATAAAAATGACTGAACTTAGGCACCAAACCCTAAGCCAGTGATGGAAGAATCAATGCCCAATCTACAAGCAAGCTAGACACCGAGGGTACCACTTATACTAGCAGCCTGAGGAGTAAGGGAGGAAGATAGGGGATGCATGCTGGGAACAGGGCGTGGAGGGAAGACAACTGTGGTGGTGGTAATTCCCATGATTCAGTATTAATATGTACCTAAAATATTAATCTGAAAGATTTGTAAACCACTTTGGTCAAAATAAAAATTATTCAAAATAATACAACAAAAAACCAAAGATATTGGTGGAATATGGAGACACTGTTTTATATTGCCCAAAATAAAATAGGAAAGTAATGTTCAGGCTTTTTATTGACTTTCCTTTATCCAAAAGCTCCTCTTCAATGGTTAATCACAGATCAAAGACAGCTGACATGGTTAACTGGGAATTGCAAGCTGAAGTATTAGTTCCACTATTTATCTCTAGCAGGATAGAGCAACAGAAGGACAAAGGCAGGATTTGGTCCAGTAGGCTCAGGACTGTCAAATACCTGATGTAAATATTTCTCTTAATTTCAGAAGTCAAATATCACTGAATTAATTCATTGGATACTGCTTAATTGTAAAGTAAATGTATTGAATAAATATAGTCCATTAACATGCATGTGTTCAAAGATTTAAAAATGTTTCAAGTAAATGTTCAAAGATTTAGTTCAGACTTTGCACTAAAACTTATGTAAAAAGTATCCCAAAGTTTTGAAACAGTATGGCGTTCTTGAATATAATAAAAATATTTATTTATACAAAAATTGTAAACAATGGTAAAAGAATGCCCTCAAATAACTAGTTAACACTGAGGCATTTTATTGCTAGAATAAAAACTCACGCATAGTTTTAATTGTGTAATGAACAATTTATTTTTAGATATGTAAAAATAAGAATATCAAAGAAAATTTCCAAATGATACTTTTAATAGACATGTATAAATTAAATTATATCCTAATAATCTAAGTTGAAAATACCTAGATTTCAATAATTTGTCATATGTCATAGATAAATCTGTGGAATGATGCAAAACCAATACATAACTTCTCAATGATATTCTAAAATTACAAAATAATTTGTTTCAATTCAATGGCAATTCTGCATTCTCATACATAAATCATTCAGTAACTTATATCCAGCAGCTAACATTCTAATCAAAATGCTTATTAGTGTGGTCTAATTAAAAGAAAAATTATATGGAAGATATGCTGAAAGTAATAAATATGTGACATCATTATTTAAAATATAGATGCAAGTTCTTGTATTTTGTACATATCTTCTGTAGAAGTAAGACTATGTTTCATGTGTGAAGGAAAAGAATTTTTCCTAAGTCAATAACATAGTAAGATCTCACATTACTTCCACTCAAATTTATTCCATTACCATGACATCACTCTATTCAACTTTTCAAAAGTAGAAGAATCTATCACATGAAAGAAAAGAATCTCTTTCTTTGATTAAAACATGACAAGCAGAGAATAGGGCATTTTGAATTCATATCAGGAAGGCAGCATAAAATGTGCAAAATTCATACAAAAGACTTATAGTAGAAACAAAATGAATGGAATTCCTTTTAGGTTATGTATTCTAAATTTTTTCAGGCACCAAAAGGGCATGCATGAGGATGTTCACCATGTTGTTTCTAATGCATTAAAGGTTTCTTTTTTTTTTTTTTTTTGGTTTTTGGGCCACACCCAGTGACGCTCAGGGGTTACACCTGGCTACGCGCTCAGAAGTCGCTCCTGGCAGGCACGGGGGACCATATGGGAACCGGGGGATCGAACTGTGGTCTGTCCTAGGCAAGGAAGCAGGCACCTTACCTCCTGCGCCACCTCCCGGCTCCCGCATTAAAGGTTTCTGACATAGTTGTATAACTATAGATAATAAAATGTTTATAAAAACAAAAACACTGAATCATATTAAAATAACTGAAAACTTATGTTTTCAAAGTTGTCTTAACTCTACATATTGATCTAGAGCAATGTTATGATCTTATAATTGTCCAGGTCTAGAAAACTAGATCCTGAAATATGACCCATGTGATATTGTAGCTCCTGGTCTTTGGTGTATCACACTCCATGACACATTCATTAACTTTGACCATTTATAGACAAGTATAATTCAAATTTAAATTCTGGATATAAAGTTGATTTCTTGGGACCGGACTGGTGGCACAAGAGGTAAGGCGTCTGCCTTGCACACGATAGCCTAGGAGAGACTGTGGTTCGATCCCCCTGTATCCCATATGGTCCCACAAGCCAGAAGCGATTTCTGAGCTCATATTCAAGAGTAATCCCATGAGTGTCACTGGGTGTGGCCCCAAAACAAAACAAAACAAAACAAAAAATAAAAGTTGACTGCTCATAAACAAAGTAACAAATGTTAGTATACAGAAAATAACTAATAAAGATAGTAGCGATCCGTTTCTATATTTAATAAAAGTTAATGGAAACATTAATTTGTGCTTATTGTCACTTAAAATGTAATTTAGTTATCCATGAACTTAATTAACTCCCATGTTCATAGAAGAAATTTACCAAATGGCAGCAATAATGAATTATCATTAAGTTCATAATCAAAAAGGTCTAATATCTTAAGTCAACCTTTCAAGACTTATAAGTGAATAGCTTTATAAGGAATACTTCATTTTTTATATATTGCTTCTCTATCCTTAAGAAGCAAGGCTAAAGTGATGTGAAAGGTAAATGTATTAAGTACAGTCTTCCTTGAAGCCCATTAATCTAAAAGAGATATTTTTCAAAATTATAGATAAGAGTTAATAGATCACAGACTTCATTTTTGTATTTTAACAGTATACTACTTTTTGTTTTTCTTGACTCTTTTCTTCAAAGCACACATTCTGGCATTTAGCAGATAGACATGTATCATTTGACCTTTAAACTTCTATTTCATTAATGTAACCACAAGCAACAAAGTCAGTGACTGACATGTTTGCACTTTCAGGCCTTTAGCACTTAAAGTTATTTGATAACTGTAATGCCACTATTTGCTTTTTATTGGAGACATTTTTGAGGAATGTATTACAATAAAATATAGAGTATAAAGTTTAGTAAATAATATCCTATAATTCAGTAAAATGTTCTCTTGAATATGAGATTCCTGTCCTTTAATGGGAGGATAAATTTGAGGATATGTTTGAAGATAGAATTTGTTCTATTTGCATTCTATTTGTTGTTTTCAAATGAAGTAGAAAATTACATTAAGCATGAATCTAAGTATCTAAGATAAAATTATAAAACATAATCCTTGCATTACATTTGTTGAAATATATATCACATGACTTATACACAGGTTCTTAACTTCTGTCTTTACTGTTGAAATGAACAGAGATAATACCAGTTGTGAGAGAGATAAAGATATGATAGATAACCAATACCAAAGATAACTTTTCAATAGTTTTTAGTAAATCCATATATTGAGGTTTTAGTTTAAAACCTAAAAGCACTGTAAAATAGTCAAAATGGGATAATCCCCAAAGAATTATTAGTAAAGAAAAGCACACAAGACAAAAGTAATGCAGATCAGATTTAGTTTTATATTACAAAATATTATTCAAATTAATATATATTAAGTAGTTAGAAATATAAGTTAAATAATTCATTTGGTCTTAAATGAAAATAATTAAATTTTATATTTTCTTATTTTAAAGTATTACAAAAGCTCAGTTTTGACATACAAATAAAAAATACAATGATCATACTAAATAAGAGCAGTATCAAACCTACAGCACTGGAAAGAGAATGTCATTACTAGAAAAGCTTACTCCTAGAAGCAATGAATGAACTAAACATAGGTCTCCTGAGAAGCAGATCAGGGGTCTTGCAATTTTGATTAGACATCATATCTGATAGATTACCACAAAATATAAAAATTAAACATAAAAACAGCAGTTCATCAAACCTATAAATGGAAAACAATAATGTCCTTGCTAATAATGTGCCACTACCAACACATATTTCATGTCTATGGCATGTGTTGTAGCCTCTGAAAATAGTATTTTTCCTTAACCACAATTTCTCAAACTTCTGAAGCAAATGAATACACATTACATTAATATGGATTTTATAGCTGTTCTATTACATATGACAATATTTTACCACCAATGAAAGGTATTTTACAAAGTTATAACAAAGTGTTTTTACTTTTCTATACATTTTATGGTGCTTTTTATGTTAGTAGATAACATATTTTATAAGCATGTACTACTGTATATTAAGAATTAAAACAGCTTTCCCTATACATGTATCTTTCACCAAAAGAATGCTTCCAAGTGTGAAAAATCACACTTAAGAAACCACTCCCAGATCTCATTTTGTTAAATATAAAATACGCTGTATGATTCAAACAGAAACCTATCCCACTTTCTTTCACCTTAGATATGCCATGTTATACTGATAATGTGCAATCCACACTTAGAAGTCAACTACCACCCAGTGGAGAAAAAGAAGATCTTTCAGGAAGATTTGAGGTATACAGCAGGGGAGGGAGTTGGAGAGTCCACAGAAAATATAGAAATATGGGCGTTTAATATTGTTTAGATCTAAGAAATACTGATCATCAACTTATGATTTCAGAAGCTTGCTATGCAGTGTTCCTTGGGGGGGGTGTGGTAAGATCAGGCTATGAATTCTCAGTTAATGACAAAACATTTCAGAGCTCATGTTTAGAGAAAAAGAAGGGATTGAGGAAAAAAGGAAATAAAACAAGAGCTAGAAGGAGGAAGAGAACAGTAACAGAGAGGCAGATGGAAACAGGAAGAGTAGAGATGGAGAGGGGTTGGAGGTTTGAAGGTGGAGAGAGCTGATAGAGGGGAGAATGAATGAGAGAGAGAGAGAGAGAAACAGAGAGAGGGGGAGAGAGAGGGAGAGGGAGAGAGAGAGAGAGAGAGAGAGAGAGAGAGAGAGAGAGAGAGAGACCCAGTCTGTGTACATGTGTGAGTGGCAGCGTGTGGAACAGTGAAAGAGTATATACCTTTTGAACAGTAAACGAATCTGCATGTGAAAGTGGTTGTTGGAGCATGGAAGCGCCTGTGTGGGTGAGGATGTGAAACAGAGAGTGTGTGAGGGAGTATGTTTAAGAAAAGAGGAGATGTGTGAGGGTGGGAAAAGCCT
>PVKC010032680.1:0-14147 GCA_004027635.1 Crocidura indochinensis | reverse complement strand
ATACAATCGAGTATTCTTCCAGCCCAGCATGAGTCAGCCTGCCTATTGCTTTGATGAAACATTTAAATGTGCTGTGAAGCCTTTATATAAGGTGACGGTTTTTTTTTCCAAAAGGAAAGAAATGACTTACATAGAGTAGCCTTAAGAAAATTACCTATCACAAAGAAGAAAAGTAATAATGTTCTTACTACCAGAGCCAAAAGAAAATAATATGTTCACGATTACCAACTTCTGTTGAAACTTCTGCTAGCTAAAATAATCTGACACCTGAGTGGCTGTTAATTCCTCAATTGCTCAAGAGTTGACTAAATTTGGAAATGGATGTTGAAGGGTATTGAATAATTTGAGCTAGTCACACTTCAAATTTCTGATCAGTTGGTCCAGCTAACATTAGAACTTCATCATAGTCTGCTGTTCCATATCAATGCTAGCAAACACGGCATGTGTGTGTGTGTTGGGTGAGGTGAGAGAGCGAGCGAGAGAGAGAGAGAGAGAGAGAGAGAGAGAGAGAGAGAGAGAGAGGGAAGTAGGGAGGGAGAGAGAGATTTCCATTCATTCTTCCTTAGACTCCTTAGGATTTGAAATTTTAAAAGTCAGGATTTTTAATTTAATGGAAAATTAAATTAATTTTTAAAAAGGGTTTAATTTCTTCTTGTCATTACTCTGTAATAATTAGCACCAATTATCACCTTTTACTCTGTCTTATGTCTCTCCAAACTCCTTTATTAGTTGGGAATTATTACTGCATGCTGGTAACAGACTTGGCATCTTGAATAATTCTGTAGTTTGGACATGGTTTGTTTGAACCTGGTGTAGTAGTTCATTTGAAACCTAAGTTCTTCAATCTCTGGGCATGTGCTTCATGCTTTAAATATGGTCACAATAATTCTATCAATCTAGCCAGTAGCAAAGGAGCCCTACACTCTCTGGAGAGTAGAATTTAGAAATCAATAATTGGATGAGATGGCATTCTCTATCCCTATAAGATAACTTAAAATCAAAGTGTGATTCAAAGCTTAAAAATGTGAAGTGTACGGGCTGGAGCAGTGGAACAAGTGGTGAGGCATCTGCCTTGCATGCACTAGCCTAGGAAGGACCGAGGTTCAATCCCCTGGCATCCCATATGGTTCCCCAAGCCAGGAGTGATTTCTGAGCCAGGAGTAACCTCTGAGTGATACTGGGTATGGCTCCAAAACAAAAACAAACAAAAAAAAAGCGAAGCCTGCTCAAAGTTACACAACACAGAAGTGGCAGAAATACCTCAGATCAGAGTAGTTGGACTCTGAACCTCTCCACTTGTGTAAATGCATAATTCATTATTGAATTATAAGTCCATTGAAAAGGTATTGGTATATGATTCCTAGTTGATGGAATGCCAGGCTAAGAAAACTCACATATAACACAAACTGGCATCTAATAAAAATTTTGGATGGGTTTTAAGGAATTGTTATCATCAATTTCTTTGGCTTCTGTGATATAGCTCTATTATTCAGTTGCACTTTATTTTCTGGAAGGTACTAGAATATATGTAAAATAAATAACATAAACAATAAAAAGAACAGCAGCTTCACTTTCTGGATTCCATGGGCAGAGTTCAATCCTTTCATCATGCTGCTTTAGTAACCAGGAAAGCAGGACTTTGTGGCTTGCTTTTGGCAAGTGCCAAATAGAGTAAAGTCAGAATCGAGGTGTCTGGGATGGATTCCTGAGTCAACCCAAACTCAGCATGGAGCAGGACACTGGGTCATCCTATAGGCCCATCTGCAATGCAGGAGATGAGCAATTCTATTTAACCCTCAGTAACCTTGAGGCTGTCTCATGCTTCAATGTTGGCTGAGAATTCAAAGCGCAGAGACTTGGAAAATAAAACTTATGACACTTTGACTGAATGAGATCGATTCAGAGGAAGCCTCCTGCTTTCTAATCCCAGTTTTGCGCTAGCTGGTTGTTAACTCTGGGACAGGGATTATGGGGCAAGTTGACCCTGGGATAAACCACTGTCATGATCTTAAAACAATATTCAAGATCAGCATTCTTCAACCTTTCTGCACCTCTAGACCAGCACTGGTATGCAGACAGGAGCTGAAAAACACTGGTCTAGATGACCTCTACAAAAGCTATTTTACTTAGAAATTCTTGGAGGCTTTCTATTCCTTTCCAGAAACTACCTAAAAAGGATTTTGGGGGCCGATTTGACTTCTTTGATAGAGCATTTGCTCCACCTAGTGGTAGACTCAGAGACTTCTTTTCTTCTAGCCTTCCTGTTACTCTTGGGTCTTCTAAGCATCGAGAAAACAAAACCAGCTCAGCCTGCCCTCTGCAGGAGTGTGGCAAACTGCCAGCCCTGCGAGAAACATATGTTTAATTCATGCCCTAGAAAGATTATTTTGTGCTAACACACTGGCACCACTATAGCAAAGGCTGTGGTATGGTGGAGCTGTGGTAATAATGCAGCATCCCAGATGTCAGGAACCACCCAGCAAGGTGTCCTGATAAATGCCCTGAATCTGTGTTTGGGTTACTCCTTGGGTGCTAATCTGTTACATGCTGGTCCTTAATGCTTTCAGCTGTTCTTCAGTTAACGTTCATTATGCATGCATGCAGGATTTACATCCTAAGGAATCTCACTTCTTCCATCAGAGCCTACCTCCAGACATCAGACCAGAAAGAATAGGAAGTATGAGAAGAGGAAGGATATTCTACTGGTTTAGACTTCTTCATTCCTTGGAAGGGCCCAATGGGTTTCTTTTATACTGTGTAAGTAAAAGCTACTCTGGGTTGTCCATCAGCCTGAGTTATGTGCATTTATTCCTTAACTCTTGTCACTGGACGAATGTGGCCTCTCACTGAGGAATGATAGTCCCTCCTTGATGGCTAATTGCTCATCTTAGAGTGACTCCTGGCACTTAGAGCTGAGTGTTTTGTATAGTTTGATGTTGCTTTATATATCTGGATGGGGCAAAACCAGATATTACTAATATCCATTGCACATGCAAAAAAAAATCAAGGTCAAAACACAGTTAGGTGACTCTCCCAGGTATTCAAACAAGGAGTGGTGGGGTCACAATGAAACAAAGGAATCTAATTCCCTGTACAAGTATGCAGTGTTTGGGAATTTGTGTTTTCCTTTCTTAAGAAAGGACCATTGGTTAATTCTTACCACAACTCTATTGAAAATCATTAGTCAATTGCATTAAAGAGCCACGATTGTTGTTGTCCCATGCCAAGACAATGGGGTTTAGTGGGTGGTGAGGGCTCTGAGCTAAGAACCAGAAAGCTTTTTTGTCTTGGTGTTCCTTTCTTTTGTCTCTGTGTTCCCTTCCAACAGCAAGTTGTGGGGGAAGGTGTGGAAGCTGGAAGTCCTAACTACCATGGAGGTTTTTATTTCCTTGTCTGTGAAATGAACAGGGTACACTGAGGCCTTTTCCCTCCTGAAATTCTGTCTGTGGAACAGAAACCTTTGATTTTTGTGTCTCTTTTACTACCTCTAATTCTAGATCTATCCAAACAGAAAACGTAGGTGAGCTTCTCTTTGCCTGACAGTTAAGTGTCATTTTCTGGGAGTTTTGAACAGTAGCAGGTTTCTCTTAATTTATTTTTTTCAATTTCCCCCTTCTCTCTTTCTCATGATCTAGACTGCTATATATTTTTTTAATTATTGGGTTTTGGTGCAACACCCAGTGGTACTCAAAACTTTCTTCTGATTCTGTGCTCAGGGATCATTCCTCTAGGACTTAGGGACACCGGAGATTGAACTTTGGTTGGCTTACACGTAGGGCAAATGCCCTGCCTGTTGTACTTCCAACTGGCCTGTTTTTAAAACCAAATTCCATTTCCAGTTATAAACATTTTTAGAGCAATGATAGCAAATGGGTTTCACAGTGTGTGTCCTGAAATCAGTTGAGCATTGATAGTTGGGAACTCTGTGTCAAGGTCAAGGTGAATGATTTAAGGTTTCTCAGGAGAGTATTTAATTAGTCATGCCTGCCTGGGCAGGAGCTGAGCATCATTAACGGTGAGAGCAAGGAAAACCAGGAGCTACTTAAAGCAGAATAGCAATGGATCCAGGCCTTTCCTCTTTGGGCTCAGGTGCTTCTCCCCCAGGTCTCCCTTATATTTCCATGTCACAAAAACTAAAAGCAAACTTAGGAGATACTTTTTGATGATGATGATGATGATGATGATGAAGATGACACAATAGATGGAGCCTAGAAGTTGTATAATCCAGAAAATCCATTCTTCCTCTCGGCAGGACAGAAATGCTTCACACTTGACAGGAGGTTGACGAGATTGACATCAATAAATGTGCCAAAGACTCTGGTGCCCTTGAAATCAAGCCTTTCCCTTCCTAGTCTGTCCCAAGAGAGACTTCTGAAGGATCTGCTTTGCACCACTGACAGGCGACAGCGAGGGAAAAGATTGCAGGCAGGTGGAAGGGCCTGGGGACTTTGGGGCCCTGTCCTCCTGGTCCCACCGACAGGCATTTGAGTGAACAATGATGGCTCAGGCCTTCCAAACGGCACAAGCTCCATCCTCGGGAGGCCATGCTGAGAGGCTCCCTGCCCAGATGGACTCGCTGTACTGTGAAGGAACATTCTGTGTTCCCTTACTGGCAGTGGGCGCCCAGTCCATCAGATCCCCCTGACTGCACATCCAAGGCCCTGATGGTATTCTCATGGGGTACCCTGGAGCTTCTGCCCCAAGCAGATGCCTGGGTTTTGAGTTCCCACAGAGCAGGCCTGCCTGAGGCAGCCCATCCATTTTTCTCTCCTTCATCCGGGTGCCTATGCAGGAAGCTCTTGTCAGGCCCAAGAGGGAGAGGGCCCTTGGGGTGGAGAAGGCAAGGACAAAGGGCTGGACAGGGGAGTCTCAGGTACCTTCTAGGGCCCTGTAGTCTGAATGCCCTTTTGTCTGCAATGAAATCGAATCCACCCTTTTAGAAAGCATGCCTGCGGCGAAACTGCCCAGTAAAAAGAGCACCATAGACGCGTTGCTAGGTAAGAATTCTTTAAGTCCAGTGGGCCATGAACCCTCTTACAGGGAGGCCTGGTTTGAGGGTGGATGGATTTTACCCTTACATCAGATGGGCTTCTGAACAGAGGCATCTCCTGGCATAGTTCCAGTGGCCAAAGTAAGTCATCTGGATTTTAGACTTTGGTTCAGAATGGTTTCTTCTTTCAAGTCAGGGTCTTTGGGCCAAGGCCTTTCCTCCCTTTGTCCCAGATCTTCCTACCAGCAGGCTGCAAAAGGTGCTAACTCACATGCAGAATCCATCCTACTTCCTTGGACTATTAGCACAAGATTTTATAGGTCCAATAATAAAAGGTATCCAGTTGTTAAACATGTTCCAAGGCTCCATGCTGTTTGACTACAAGGTTGATTTTCTTTCTGATAGCACCAGCACATATTCTCAACCAAGACAACCTGAGAGGTTTCTAATATGGCAGGTCTGTTTCCACACGGCACACATAGAGGACTGAATCGGGGCTTCTTTATCCAAGCAAGGCATGCCCTTCTCTCAAACAGAGTATCAGCATAGTTAGACTTGCTTCCTTAGGGACCTTAAATGACTGTGGAGTAAAAAAGGACGTAGACCAGCTTCAAGAATTCCATGGAGAATCCTATTGGAGAGGAAGAAAACCACCATTGTCATGACAGAGTTGAACCCATGCATCTTTATTTGACACTGGATAATGAGACTCCTTGAAGCTATCTGTCGGGGTTCTTTATGTTCCTGATTACATGTGGATTCAGATCCACTGTATAGGTCTCTGCATTTTATTATTTACTTAACAAAATAAAACAGTAGATATTCTTGTGCACTAGGGTCAGAAAGATAGTAGTGGTTAAAGGACCTGCCTTGTAGATTGGATTCCCAGCTTTATGTATGGCTTCATGAGTACCACCAGAAGTGATTGACCTCTTGAGCAGCTAGTTTGGAGTAAGCACTGCCAGATGCTCCCTCAGACCCTAAAAATACTTCCTGTTAGGACGACAGATTCTCAAAGACTTGAGTATACATTCCAGTCAGAGGACCAGATTCAGGGTTCTCTGTAGGTCCTCAAGAAGTTTTCAAATATGAAAAAAAAAAATCCATACAAAATACCTTAAAATCTGCTTGTGAGGATTGGTTCTGATGCTCAGGATACTTCCAGTTCTGCTTTATCTGAGTCAAGTTTTCCCAGACCTCAAGAATTGGTCAGGGTGCTAGAGTTATATTACAATGGGGAGAACTCTTGCTTTGTGTGTGTCGGGCCTAGGTTTGATCCTGGCATCCACTGTCCTTCCAGGATTGATTGGAATAAATGAGCAGTTATGCATATAGTGCAAAAGTCAAACCAAAAAGGTTCTATTTTTCTCATTTTCTCAGTGGGAGCTATATCATCCATAGGATATTGTGTGCACAGATGAAGAAATATAATTCAGAATTATCAGAATTCTGACTCCATGCTAAGAGTTTATAGAACATGCTTTCTTTTTTAGTATTTATTTTATTTAAGTTATGCTAGATTTCTCTGGTCAATGCAAACTTTGGAATGGCTGCATCTGTGTATTACAACCTTGTAAAGTGCTTCAAATGTACAAGTCTTGTTCTTTGGTGGCACCTTTTAATTAATCTTCATGCCTATCTCTGAGGTGCATCTCTGTGTTCAAGCCAGAGTTTTTGGATTTTAATGGGGTGTGTGAAGCCAGAACCCTTGAGGAGCCAATGCCAGAATGTTTGAGTCATACTGACGTTCTGTTTTCCTAGACGTCCCCCAGGAAAACAGCAGCTCTTTCTTTGTTTAAGCAGTCACTTCACCCTTCCTCTATCCCCATCCAGATCCAGTCCTTGTGGTTCTGCCATGAGGAACACAGGTACTCCACTGGACAGAGTCAGAAATAAAATACCCATGGAAAAGTCACACTTTGAAAAATGTGACTCAAGTTATATGCCACATTAAAAATGAATTACTGACTCTAAAACCAGTAAAGTCATTGCCGCAGATGGCTTTTAAGACAAACTATTTTATTTTTTTTGTTCCTGAAGATGCTATACTACCCAGGAATGGTTTTTGGAGGGAGAGTAGAAGGTAGAAACAGGAAGCATTGTTCCCTCATGTTAGCACCGCAGGCTATAACTTTCCCAGCAAAGAAAATGGCTCAGCAGTCAGATCTGCTCCAGCCTTGTGTCATGATTGATTCACCACCCAGGGCTGTAGGGTTGACTGGAGCATACTTTAGTGCGGTTTTGGGTGAGGGCTTCTAACACACTGTGCTGTTGGCTCTATACCTCCAGTTATGTTCTAGATAGATAAGAGATGCCATAATCCCCATACCTTAGGTCTAGTGTTAGGCCATGATCATTTATAGAATCACAATTTCTTCAGAATTAATGTTCTGTGATCACATGTGTTCCATGTTTTTACTTGGTACCCTCCCCCTCATATATACACACACATGTGCATGCACACACATGATTTTGCTCTGGCCACCAAGAATCCAACAATGAACCTAATGGTGCTGCCATTGGGTTTAATTTTGCTGTGTAAAGAAAAAGAGACAAAATCAACTCACTGATAGGTATTATTATAGGCATGTAGACAGTAGGGGGAAAGAGTGGGAATTGGTGATGAGTTTTCGGGAAGTAACAAAACCAAATTGTGATCTAAAGAAGTTGCCTAGTTACCAGCTCTGAGAAGACCACATGCCTTTGAGATGTGAACACTGAGCTATTTGGAGATGCAGAAACTGCGGTAGCACCCGAAGAAGGGTGGGCTCCAGAAAATGCTAAGAATATGGAACGATCAAGAGTCCAAGGCTTTTCAACAGACTCTTGCCTACTAAAAAGCACCAGGAGGAGGCATTTTGGGAGAGGTTCTATAAATATTCTTTACAAAGGCAAGTAGTGCACATTCTCCATCAAAGAGCTTGCAATTCCTTTGTTGTTGTTTTTTTAACTTTAAAGTACATTTCCAACTTGGGGATTCCCCTATACCTCAACCTGAGGTGTCTACTCTCATCTTTCTCCCCTCTGGAGAAATCCATGTTCTCTCTTGAACATATAACAGTCTCTCTCTTAATAAAATGATTTTGCCTTACAGTTCTTTTCTGAAAAAAAAAAAAAAAAGAAAGAGTATGAGCCAAAAAAAGCTAAGCAAAACTTAGGACTGATTTTCATTTTTCTGTAAAGAATAATTCTTCCCTTTAGCCTAATATTACTTCTCCTTGAGAACCTGGGAGGTGAGGACCTGTGAAGATCAATTGGAGTTCAGATACAGTCTCACAACCCTATGAGGCTGGTGGAACACTAGCATCCATGCAGTGCAGGTAGCAGTGACTGATTTTGCCAGTTCTTAACACCCTATGCATTTCTCTAGTGACAGAGGGTAGAGCAGGAAGGCTGCACTTCTCTTAAGACTACATCCCTATTTTTCACTTCACATAAGTCACTTGCTACAGGGCAATAGCAAGTGAAGCGGGGCATTGTGAAAAACTTAGAGCAGGTAAGGGAACATCTGATCTATTCTGGGTGAAGGCCCAAGAGAGGTGTCTGATAAGTTTTTCTCAAGGTTGAAATGAATCCTGAGTGAAGAGAGGAGAAAAGCCACAAGGATTTCTGGACAGAGCATGTTAGAGGGAATGGCAATGCTCAATAGAGAAAAAAGTCTGACAAAACACAGGGAAGACTAAGAAACACAGGGAAGCCAGAGAGAAAGTACAATGGGTAGGGTACTTGGCTTGTAGATGACTGATCTGGGTTCATTCCCTGGCAATGCATATAGTACCTAAAATACTATTGGGAGTGATCCCTGAGTGCAGAACCTGGAGGATGGCCAGGTGTAGCCCAGCCACCTGCATCAGAAGAATAGAATAGCTACTATAATTGTCTTCTGTGTGTATCTAGCACTGTGTTCCTTAGGAACATTATTTAATTTCTTTTAGATAATTTTTGGGTATCATACCAAAGTACTTGCAGCTTACTCCTGGCTCTTCACCCATTGATCACTCCTGGTAGGGCTTGTGAAACCATATGGGATGCCAGGGATTGAATCCGAGTTGGCTAAGTACAATGCAAATAACCTCCCCTACTGTGCTATCACTCTGGCCCCATAAACAAATTAGGTTTTTTTTTGTCGTTTTTTTTTTTTTTTTTACTATCTTTCCTTTTGTTGTAATTGTGGAGATAGTTGGTGATCCACACTTGACTGTGATACACTGTGATATACTCTTGTCAAGGGATTAATATGGTTGCTACTAGAATGTCTGTGAATTTGGTCACAAATTTTATATTAAGTCTTAACAAAGGTACAAAAATTTCACAATTCTTTCAACAACTTGGTATCTAGGACACTGATTTGTAACAGAACTTTCTATTAGCCTTGAACTCTCAGTCTAGTGATTATGAAGGCTTAGTGAATGCTTCATTCTATAGAAAGCCAAGGGTGCCAGTTGTATGGGAGTAGGGACATCAATTTGGAATCCATTTGCAATTTTGAAGAGTCAGACCAAAAAAAATGATAATTTTCGCAATCTTAAGAGTAAGTCATTATTCCTCTTTGAGCTTCAGGATAAAAATGAGAATAACCA
Organism: Crocidura indochinensis; assembly: GCA_004027635.1. Lineage (NCBI taxonomy): Eukaryota > Metazoa > Chordata > Mammalia > Eulipotyphla > Soricidae > Crocidura > Crocidura indochinensis. Next base: position 4,577 of record PVKC010032680.1, on the reverse strand, counting down.
TGCTAAATTTTTCCCCCTTCAGTAAGATTAAGATATCTTGAGGAAAGGGTATCTTGGGTCATATCCAGTGGTGGTCAGATGTGTTGACCCCAGTCAGCTAGTTGAAGTCAATTTCCATCCTCCTGGTGTGTTCAGGACTGAGGATGTTCCCCCAGCTGAGACTGGGAAAGCATGGGTCTCAATCTTATGGTCAGACACATTTCATTCCATTCTAATAATGCTTATATAGAACAAGAGGAACAGAGATATGTACAGGGTGGCCGGACCAGGGACATAGCAGAATGATAGTAAGGGATAAGTGAGGCACCAGGGAGAAAATAAACATAAACATTGGGACTTAGGAATGTCTCAGTAGCAACACAGTGGTAAATAAAAGTAGCCTCTAAGGTTGATAGGTAATCTCCCTTAAGTAGAGCTCTCTGTGAGAGAGGAGGGATCACCCAGAGTCAAGTTCGAGAGTAACCAGGGAGATGGCAACACTACTTGTGCTGTCCTCATCTCTGGACTGGTATCTCTGAAGATTTTGCCTCAGGGAGAATCCCAGAGTTCTATAAAGACCTCCAAGAGAGTTGCTCTATGGGGTTCCATCTGCCAGATAGTTTGGGAACAGTATCACAAGGGGATCCAACATCTCCCCCATTTTCCATTAGCAAAACACAGAAATTGAGATAGGAGTGATGGTCTTTGTTCTCTACTTTGTTCTCTGTCTTCTCCACAGGAAGAAGACCCCAGAATCAGTAAAATAAACACAAGTAAATCCATACCAGTGCTGCCAATAGCATAGTTTAGGCTTTGCCAACATGACCTTGGGTCAAGGCCCTGTAAAGCATCTGCACTCCCTGGGGCTAAATTCTCATAATGAATATCTGGAAGTTTATCTCTAAACACTTGAATAATCTCACTCTGAAGGACATAAATGTCTAGAGATATATTTCCCTCTAAGTCCTTCAGATGGTATCTGATTTGGACCCATGTATGAGTAGACCCATTATATCTTTGGGGGATGACACAAAAGGAGGAACTGTTCCAGTCACAAACCAGTTCCATTTTTTGTTCCAAGATATAGATCTGCTCCTGCACCCAGAGCAGTGCTTATAGCAAGGTGTCCAATCATTGTTCAATGGCATGATTGACTGTGATTGTCCAGAGGTGGTGTGAGTCATTTTGCCATGTTTTGATGAAATCAGGCATCTGATCCAAGGTTTGATGAGTAATGCCTGCAATCGCAGTGACAACAATTAGTCCCAAGACTGCAACAATCAGGAGTCTGATGAATTGCCAGGAGTGTTGGAGTTGGCATGTTACAACCTCTGTCACAAGTCCTTCAGCAGAGACAGTGTCATGGGGAGCAGGGGAGGGGGCTGAAAAATCTAACAGCCAGGAACTATTCCTGGCTCTGTTCTCAGAAGCTACCATGGTAATACTCTTGGAATCATAGGCTATACTGGAGATTCAAAGAAAATCAGCTGCATTCAAGGCAAGTACCTTACCCCCTCTATTATCTCTCAGGCCTCAAGATTATCCTTCCTGAGAAGGATCTCCAAAGAGATTCCCCAAAAGAGAAGGGGGAAAACACAATCAATAGTGTCTGGTGCTGAGTCCACTTCTCATCTCCTAAATGAGAAATACCTTGGGCCTTCATCCATGCGCCAAATCAGTTTGTGTTTGCTATTCTGCTGGTTTTGATGTGCAAAAGACTGTCCCTTCAGCAGAAGCAATTCAGAGGGCAACTGAAACAAAATGAGTAGAAACCATCTCATTTCCTATTATGGATTAAAACAAATGACCTTCTATATTTATGCAGGTCTATAGATGTGATCAGTGGTTCAAATATGGATTCTAAAGCAACCCCTCTGAGTTCAGATCTTAGCTCTAACACTTAGTAGTTGTGTGATCGCAAGTCATCTAATTAACATCTCTGACTCTATTTTTCACTTTGCTAATATGGTAATAATAATATCACCTTCCCCTATAATTGTGTGTTTAAGAAGTTTATATAACTTATATAAGAGTATATGCTGCATGAGCACACAGACACACATGTGTACACACACAAGTTCTTAATAAGTAAGCCACAATGAAATGTCACATGCTATTATGAGGCAAGGGCTGGTGCTTGACACTGATTTCCAACAATTAAGAAAAGGAAAAAAGAAGAAATAAAGAAACAAAATAACAAACTCAAGGCTCTTTCAGCTAAAACCACTGAGTTAGAGAGAAACAATTTCAGACTGTGATTAGAGGTTATCACTTTATTATCTTGGGAAAGGTGTTTCTCAAGGACCAGTTCACCAAAATGTGCTTAGGAAAAGCAACTGCTGGACTAACGACACACATAGCACCTGCGAGTTGGGTGCAGAGCTAAAGTGCCCTTCCTCATTGCACAGAGAATAAAAGGGATGTTAAATACATGCTGCGTTGTTGTTAATTAATTTCTCAAGGGTTGCAGTAATCAGGAGGTTCATTAATGTGTCTCAGCCTGCCTTTCATCTAGAGAATGAGCATTCAATGTAAATGCAGTGCACTTAGAGACCTTAAAAATCATTCAACGCTGCAGTAGGAGGGGAGTTACAAGGTTGGTCTCCAAGGAAAAGAAAAAAAAAATCCCATAAGGGCTTCTTTAATCACATGAAAGAGGAATGATTCTAACCCAGCAGCACCAAGAGGCTCTCTGTGGCTTTTCAAAATATTATTATGTGGAGCTGGCTGTCCCTTCCTGCTGGCAACTGTTTAAAGATGCCATGCTCCAGTCATCTTTCTACTTTTCTCTGTAGGGAGCACACCTTTGAGTCTATCAGGATAGGCAGCAGAAAAGGCTGCTAGGGAGGAAAAGGGAAACGCCTTTCCCCCATGAAGTTTTGACTGCTGTACCATATTGGAAGAAGGTGGATATGTAGTTTCTCTGATTTCAAAAGACCGATTTAAGGGTTACATACCCTCTCCTGTGCTCCAATCTTGACTTCCTTTGAGCAGGTGATTGAAATGAGGTCAGTTCCTTCCACTCTGAAGAAGCCTGTGTGTCATCCCTTTCACCAGTCAGGACCCCTTCTTCCCCGAATATACGGGATCTAGAAAATTCAGTGAATGAAGACTTGTACTTGGCTCTTAGTTTGTGTTTGTCATCCTTATGAGTTACCATTCCCATTGGCAGTCATCGACTCACAGGGGTTTGGGACTTTTGTCCCTCAGGGTTTCCACACTGGTTTCCCAGAAAGTAAAAGCTCAGCAACTTACCATAACACCAGTTATAACATCTTGAATTGGAACCCAAACTTCATCTTTCTTATTTCTCCTGTCTCAGATCTGGGTCCAGGAGGTCAGTAATCAATGAGAAGAGCCACATCAGGGTTTGGTGCTTCCCCAACTTCTCCTACCAGCCAGCCCAGTGGGACATGTTCCCAATGAGGCATGAAAAGTAGAACAATTTCTGTACAGAAAATCAAATATACATTTCAGTCACATACCACATATGTGCGACATTCTCTGACTCTGATCTCTCCCAGGGGTCCTTGCCCAAATGATTCTTATAGTGGTCTCAACCCAACTTTCCTTTTAAGTTCAGTTTAACAATTATCTCACAAACAAACTCAATGTGCAAGCCAAGTGTTAGAACACATGTAGAGTTGTTTCCACCTTGAGAGATCATCCAGTTGAGCAGAAAGTGATGACCTCAAACATGTCCAATACGTGGGCAGGTCAATTCACCTAGATTTATTTCAGGACATAGATTTGCACCTGATATTCAGGCCCACGGAAAGCTCTAAGGCACTGGGGAGTGGGTAGCAGTCCTGACAGGGTCCTGGGACACAAAAGTCCAGAGGTGAGCTCAGTTCAGTAGAAACATATGCTCAGCATCACAGACAGATGCTCAGTGTGCTACACGGTGTTGCTCAACATAGCATACAGTGATGCTCAGTGTGCGGCACATGCTCAATGTGCCCACAAGCTAGCTGGAGTGAAAGTTGTCAAGCCGAGAAATGCAATCTGGCATGTTGGGCCTATAGGGCTGCAGAGGGGACAGCCTGGAGTTACAAGGACCTTTTCCAAACACAAAGGTTCTTAGACTTTTTCCACTAAGGTCTTTCACTGTCCGACAAGTTTTAACAAGACCCAAGGTATATAGGTATGTAAAATATACACATCTTTATTAATAAGATATTAATATACCTTTATTAATAAGAAATAAAAGAAATTCATTTGTGGACTTGTTTTTTGCAACCTTCACACTTAGTTACATGACCTTCAGTTTAAGAAGTTATACTCTGGAAGACCTTTTATGTCAAAAGTTGACATTTGTTTTCTTTTCCTAATATAGGAGTCACAGGCACAGGACCAAGGCTATATTATAGGAGGAAAGGCACTTGTCTTGCTTTAGCTGCTTCATTCAATCTGGGTACAGTTTCTGATACCATATATCGTATGCCAGGGGTGGCGAACACGTGGCTCCCGGACAAAATAAATGCGGCTCTTTGCCTCTTATCATCATTTTGTATACTGCGGCTCTTTGCCAAGTTTGGATTTTGTTCTGTTGCTTCTGAGAAGGAACCTCTGAGGAGAGATCTCCAAGCGCTAGTCCC